>SOZI01000026.1:103580-159488 GCA_006352295.1 Rhodotorula diobovata | reverse complement strand
GAAGGCTTCTCCTCTAGTTGCTCACGTCGCTCGCTCGGCACCGTCCAGGTTCGTTGTCTAGACCACTCTTTGCAGTCTATCTAGTTGCTCACGTCGCTCGCTCGGCACCGTCCAGTCGTCTCGAGAGAGACCAGCCGTCCCCTTCACGTTTTCTCTGACCGCGACGGGCAATTCGCTCATCCTCAAGCCATCGGAGCGCGACCCGGGCGCGACCATGATCCTCGCCGAGCTCATGGAGCAGGCCGGTACGCCTTTTGGATTCCTGCCTGCGTCTCCGCTCGAGGAGCTTGAGCTGACCCTATGGTGAACCCGCACAGGCCTCCCCAAGGGCGTGCTCAACGTCGTGCACGGCACGATCGCGCCCGTCAAGTTCATCTGCGAAGAGCCGCGCATCAAGGCCATCTCGTTCGTTGGCGGTGACCGCGCGGGCCAATACATCTACGAGACGGGCAGCAAGAACGGCAAGCGTGTGCAGGCCAACCTGGGTGCCAAGAGTGCGTGACTCGCTCTCGCTCTCGCTCTCGCTTTCGGCGCGACTCGACCTCCAACGAGGCCGAAGCAATCTGCCTGGCGGGCAAAGGTTACTGCGCTGCTGACACCCATCGTCACGCGCACAGACCACTGCATCCTCATGCCCGACGCGAACCGCAACTTTGCGCTCAACTCGATCGTCGGAGCGGCGTTTGGCGCGGCGGGGCAGCGCTGCATGGCGCTGTCGACGCTCGTCGCCGTTGGTGACTCGCAGGAGTGGATCGACGGGCTCGTCGAGCGTGCCAAGGGGCTCAAGGTCGGCAACGGGTTCGACCCGGAGACGGAAGTGTGCGTTCGTGCCGCCCTCTTTTGCTTACGCACGCGGTTCCCTGATCTGCGGGGCGTCGGAATGGCCAATGCTGATCAGTGTCAAGAAACGACTCGCAGCGGCCCGCTCATCACCCCGGCGGCCAAGGAGCGTGTCGAGAAGCTCATCCAGACGTGCACGGACCAGGGCGGCAAGATCCTCCTCGACGGGCGCGGCGTCAAGGTCGATGGCTACCCTCAGGGCAACTTTGTCGGCCCGACCATCCTCGAGGCGACGACCGACATGGACTGCTACACGTGCGTGGCTGACTCACTCGCTCGCTCGCTGACGGCTGGGCGGCGGAAGAGCCTCGCTTTGCGCCCTTCGGTCACAATGCGTTGCTGACCCCGAGCCCGCACACAGCCAGGAGATCTTTGGCCCGGTGCTGACCATTGTCAAGGCGGCGACGCTCGACGACGCCATCAAGGTCATCAACTCGAACCCCTGTCCGTCGACGCTGCTGCCGCCCTTTCGCGACCCCCCTCGAGCTTGCGAGTCACCCCTGTGCCCTGCGGAAATGCTGACCATGCGGGTGCGGCACTCGACACAGACGGCAACGGCGCGAGCATGTTCACCCAGAGTGGCGCGACGGCGCGCAAGTTTGAGAAGGAGGTCGAGGCCGGTCAGGTTGGCGTGCGTCTCACCTCTTTGCCCCTCGCCCATTTCTGAAACTCCCGCTCACCGCTCATCGCCCGCCCCGCAGATCAACGTCCCGATCCCGGTCCCCCTCCCCATGTTCTCGTGGTCGGGCAACAAGGGCTCGGTGCTCGGCGGCGCGTCGCTGTACGGGTGCGTCGCCGCGCTTCAGATCCTAAGGCTGGCTAGGCTCGTCGAGGGCATCACTACTGACACTACTCGGGGCTCACGACGTACAGACCGCGCGGCATCGACTTCTGGACGCAGCTCAAGGTGCGTCGCTCTCCCCACGGCCTTTGCACGCCGCGACGACGAGGTCACGCTGACGGTCTCGCGCGTGTTTTCCACAGACGACCACGTCTTACTGGAGTTCGCAGGATGCGCTCAGCGCAAAGGCAACGACGGCCATGCCGACGCACAACTGAAAACGCACACACGTGAATTCCCTCCCCTCCTGTGTAGGACCTGTCCTGTCTCGCTCTCTCTCTCTCCGCAACGCGCATGTGCTTCAGTGCCCCATCGTCCGCTCGCAAAGAGAGAGACAAGCGGTCAGAGCGAGGTGTAGTGCGCACTGCATTCCCTCACCTCACCGTCACCGCCCAACGTCGTCCGAGTCCCTCGTCCGCTTCGCGCTGCCCTGCTCACCGGCCAGGTCATCCGCCGTCCGTGCCCTCGTCTGCCCACCCGCCGCCGCCGCCTCCTCCTCAACACTCATCTGCTCGCCAATCGCCCGCCCGACCTCGATCTGCCCGCCGACGGCCCGCTCGACCACCTCGCGCAGGAGGTCGTCCGTCTCCTGCTCCGAGAGGTCGCCGCGCTCGGAGCGCTCCATGATGCCGCGGACGGCCTGCATGAGCTCGTCTGTCGGGGCGTCGAGGTTGGGCTGTGCGGAGGCCGAGGCCGAGGCGGAGGGGGTGGACGTGGACGGGGCTGGTGCGGTGGGGTCGGAGGGGGCAGAGGGGGCCGAGGAGGGCTCGCCCGTCAGGGTGCGCAGGTACAGGGCGATGTGAGGGTACTCTTCTTGCAGCGCTGCGGCAGGCTGCGTGGGATGCCAGGCACAGGACAGGTCAACGTGCTGCTCACGGGGGGGGGGACGAATGTGAAGCGAAGCGCACCGTGAGCCCCTCGGCGTTGACATGGTGCGGGTCGCCGCCGAGTTCGACGACGAGCCTGGCCATGGGGACCGACTCTACGACGTAGAGTGGGGTGTCGCCGTCCGAGTCGGCGAGGTTGATGTCGCCTCCGTGCTGGACGAGGAAGCGGAGGATGTCGGCGTGGGCCCACGAGGCGGCGGCGTGGAGGGGCGAGTACGAGTTGTCGTCGAACGAGTTGGGCGAGGTGCCTGTGCGCGCGGGTGGGGCGGGGGGTGCATCGGTTGCAGCTGATGAGAGCGAGAGCGAGAGAGGGAGAGGGAGAGGGACTGACCCTGCTCGATGAGTTGGCGCACGCGGTCGAGGTTGCCTTCGCCGCCTGCTGCGAGCCAGATGTTGTGTGCCATGGCAGTGGGTCAAGGTAACGAGGTCGAAGGTGCTGAGGAGGACTAGAGTGACCGGAGTCCGGACAGTCCGTCGAGGGAGCGGCCACAGCTGCGAGCGATGACCTCGCCCACGCTCCTTGGTTCACTCGAAGTGACTCCGGGCATGGACTCGACCACTCTCAACAACTGTGCCATCTCAGCTTCCGTCGCCGCCTCGCCGCCGCCTCCCGCCGACATGTGCACCACCCCCACTCCCTTCCGCCTCCTCGACCTCCCCGACGAACTCAAACTCGCAGTCGTCGCCTTTGTCGACGAGCGTGACCCCTCGCCCACCTTCCCGAGCGGTCCCTCGACCGAGCTCCTCGCCCTCTCGGCCACAAGCCGCTGGTTCCACGCCGTATGCCGCCCACTCGTCTGGCGCTCCCTCCGCTTCGTCCCCGACAACGTCCTCCGCCCGGTACACTACCGCCGCAAGCGCGACATGCGCGCACTGCGACACCTCGTCGAGACGCGCGCACGCCAAGGAGCCCCGCTCCCCATCGTCGCCCTCTCCGTCGCCGACTTGTCGGCCGACAACGAGGACCTGTACGACGAGGGCGCCGTCGACGAGCTCCCCGACGAGGAAAAGGCCTGCGTCCAAGTCATCCAGCACCTCGCGTGCTCGTCACTCCAGGTCCTCTTCCTCAAGGGCATGGAGCTCCACCGTGACCTCGGCGAGGCCATCCTCCGCGCCATCGCCGCATCGCCAAAGCTGTCGGCCCTCCGGTTCAACCAGGTCGACTTCTTCCCCTTTGAGCCGCACGTCGTGCACGAGTTTGGCCCCTTGCCGCACGTCAAGACCCTCCAGATCATGCACTCGGACCCCGAGATCGTGCGTCTGCTCCCCGCCTCCTCGAGATGACTGTCCTCAGCTCACGCGCGCTGACGAACCACGCACGCAGTCCGGCCTGGTCAGTAAATGCCCCAACATCGACTCGCTCCTCCTGTGGCCGTCGCTGCGCCGCGTCGGTCGGCACATGGACGCCGTCAAGGGCTTGCTCCCGCACTTGCGCAACCTCTCGCTCGACTCGGTCCGAGAGGCGCACGCCTTCCGGGTCATCGCCGACGAGATCATTGTGCGCTGCCCTTTGTTCTCCGTTCCCCGGTGCGTCTGTCGAGCGGGCGACTAACTCGTCATTCCCTCTCTCCGTCCGCACAGCGCCTCTCCGACACGGGCACCGCCCTCCCCCTCGAAGAGCTCTTCCTCGAGGGCCCCTGCGTCCCAGAGGACCTCGCCGTCCTCGTCGACGCCATCGCGCGGCTCCCCGCGCTGCGCCGCCTCGCGCTGTACCAGGTGCACGAGCCCAAGCCGGCGCTCGTGGCCGACTTGGCGCGCGCCGCGCCGCAGGTCGAGGCGCTGACGCTCGTTGCGGGCGACTGTCAGGAGGCTGTCGAGTGGGCTGCGCCGCTGGTGCGCGCCTTCTGCCTGTTACCACGCTCGGGGCTTTCTTCCCCTCCCCTGCTCCCGACTTGCTGACACCTGCCTGCCTGACCCTTGGCTCCGCTCCACTCCACCAGGAAGACTACCTCTCGCAGCTGTCCCGCTTCCCCCAGCTGCGCTTCTTCGCCTGGGACCGCCAGTCGCCGCGCGGGCCGGACGAGCAGGACCGCCGCGCGGTGCGCCAGTCGCAGGTCGAGTACGGGACGCTGGCACGCTTGGGTGGGGCGTGCAAGCGACTAAGGGAGGCCGTGTGCCTCACGAGTGACGTCAGCGAGGGGTGCGTCCCGCGGGTTTCTCTGCTCTCTCTCGCTCTGTCCTGTCGGGGACTCGGTCGGCAGGCGGGATCCTGCAGGCGGCGACAGCACGGAGAGACTGACTGACGGGTCGGCGGACGCTGCCAACCAGGTCGACGGGTTACTTTGCGCGCTTCACGAAGGAGAAGGGGAGGACGCGCATCACGGTCAAGCAGAAGACGGTCAACGTGCGTGGGCGCTCCCTCGCCTCGCCTCGCCTTCGCGGCTCGTTTCTGAGGCCCAGCTCACCTGCTCGCTCGCTTTGTACCGGCAGGACTTCTTGATCTCGTACGATCGTTGGGTCAAGGTCGAAGAGGATTAGGCGGCCGTTGCTGCCTCGGGGCTGCCTCGAGGTGCAGCGGGAGGCTCTCGCGAGGAGGAGGACAGCGTGCGGGCGCCTGAGTAGTCTGGCGACGCCTTGGATGTGTCTGTTGCAACTTCAATAGAGTGTACAGGAGCGCGTACGACCCTTTGAAAGGGAGCAGAGTCAAGGCCGAATCTCAACGCTGAGGCTCACATCCATCGCATCAGTGCGAGCGATATCTCGGTCGTCGTCTGCCTCCCTCGTCCCGCCAAGATGTCGTTCCAGCGCGTGCTCGGTGAGCTGATCTGAACCCTAGACAACTTTGTCCGTGCGCGCTGACCCTCCCCCTCGCGTCGTCGCCCCTCGTCGCTGCCCTCCACTGCTCAGCTTCGTCCCAGCGCGTCGCCCTCCGCGCCGCCGCCCCGCAGCAGCAGCGCGCGTTCGCCCTCAAGGCGACCGCGCAGCTCCGTCAGGACCTGCCGCGCACCACGGCGACGAGCAACCCGCCGCCGTCGAGCGCCCTCTCGTCGACGCCCCCTCTCCCCGTCGGCAGCGCCCAGACGCTCCCCATCGCGCCCAAGGTCGCCCCGGCCGTCCCCGGTGCGGGTGCGACCACCGGGTCGGGCCCCAACCCCGGCAAGGGCGGCAAGAAGCCCAAGCAGCGCCTGCGCACGTTTGCGCGCGGAGTGCTCGTCACGGTGCTCGCGGCCGGTGGGTACATCGTCTGGCGGTCGTATGACCAGAGGCACCCGGGCGAGCAGCTCCCGCATGACCCGACGCTCCCGACTGTCGTCGTCCTCGGTAACGGGTGGGCGAGCACCGCCTTCCTCAAGGAACTCGACAACCAGGGTTACAACGTCGTGCGTCCCTGGCCTTCCTCCCTCCCTCCTCCTTGTCTCTGCCTTGCCCCTGCCGTCGTTGCGTGCACTCAAGCTGACCTCCCCGGTGCACACACTCCCCACTCAGGTCGTCATCTCGCCGCGCAACTACTTCCTCTTCACCCCGCTGCTGCCGTCGGTGACGGTCGGCACGCTCGCGGCGCGGTCCATCCTCGAGCCGACGCGCTTCCTCACGCGCCACATGAAGCGCAAGACCGAGGTCTACGAGGGCGAGGTGTACGAGGTCGACCCCCACAAGAAGACGGTCCGCTTCGTCGGTGCGTCTGTCTCTCTGCTGCGCTGTGTCCGCTTCCCTTCGCTTCGCTTGCTCGCTCGTCGGGTGACTGGGGAGTGGTGCACTGCTGCCAGGGTGGTGCGCTGACAGCCTCGCACACGCCCGTTCGCAGACAACTCGGAGATCAAGGGCGAGGTGTCTGGCACCGAGATCGCCTACGACTACCTCGTCTACGCGGTCGGCGCCGAGAACCAGACGTTCGGCATCAAGGGCGTCAAGGAGCACGCCTGCTTCCTCAAGGAGGTGTGGGACGCCGAGAAGATCCGCTCGCGCATCATGGACAGCATCGAGTCGGCCAACTTTGCCGGCCAGACCCAGGAGGAGATTGACCGCCTCCTGTCGTTCGTGCGTCCCCTCGCTTTCCTCCGTGTCTGGCACACTTGGTTGACTTGGCGTGAGTTTCTCGCGCAGGTCGTCGTTGGTGGTGGCCCGACGGGTGTCGAGTACGCCGGCGAGCTGCACGACTTCCTCATGGAGGACCTCAACAACGTGCGCTGCACATCTCTGGCTCCGCTTCCTTCACTGAGCGCGAAAAGCTGACCGCCCTGACCTCGCGCAGTGGTACCCTGAGCTCACGGACCGCATCAAGATCACCTTGATCGAGGCCCTCCCCAACGTCCTCCCCATGTTCTCCAAGCAGCTCATCGACTACACCATGTCGACGTTCAAGGAGAACAAGATCGACATCAAGACCAAGACGATGGTCAAAGAGGTGCAGGAGAAGAAGATCATTGCCCAGAACGAGAACAAGGAGCTCGTCGAGTACCCTTACGGTCTCCTCGTCTGGTGCGGCGCGCCTCGTCCAAACCGTTTGTGGCATTGCTTCAGCCGACTGACATCGTTCTGAACACGCTCGTCCGGCGCACAGGGCCACGGGCAACACTGCGCGCCCCGTCACCCGCGACCTCATGAACCGCATCCCCGAGTCGCAGAACTCGCGCCGCGGTCTCCTCGTCGACGAGCACATGCGCCTCGTCGGCGCCGACGGCGTCTTTGCCCTCGGCGACTGCACCGCGACCAACTACGCGCCGACGGCGCAGGTCGCCGCGCAGCAGGGACGGTACCTCGCGCGCGTGTTCCAGAAGCTGCACAAGAAGGAGCAGCTCCTGCACGAGCTCGAGACGGCCAAGCAGGGTGGTGCCGAGCCGGCCAAGCTCGACTCGCTCGCCAACGCCGTCATCCGCGCGAGCAACATCGCGCCGTTCAACTACTCGCACCAGGGCTCGCTCGCCTACATTGGCTCGGACAAGGCCATCGCCGACCTGCCCATGATGCAGGGCAACCTCGCTGCCGCCGGATTTGCCACCTACTAGTGCGTGCTCCCTCCCCTCTTTCCCCCCCCCCCCTTTCGCTTTCGTGCAGCTCGGTTGCTGATCACCCTGGGAAACCTCCCTCGTGTAGCTTCTGGCGCTCGGCCTACATCTCGCAGCTCTTCTCGCTCCGCAACCGCGTCCTCGTCGGCGCCGACTGGCTCAAGACCAAGGTTCTCGGCCGGTGCGCCTTCTCCTCCCTCTGGGGCGCGCTCTCTATCTTTTTCCTCGAGTTGACCCTCCTGGGCGCTCTACAGCGACGTCTCGCGCGCATAAGCATATCGTCACCGGTCCGCCCTCCCGACCCACCATCTCGCAGCACTCGCCTCAAAAGGACCCATTTTTCGTTCTTTTCCCCTCTTATCCCTTGCTCTCTCTCTCTCTCGCCTCTTGTCCTTCTTATCGTCGACTCTCTCTCTCTCTCTCTGCCACATAGAAGCATCTGTCTCCCGCCTGCTCGACAGTCACGCGACTGACCATTTGGGTCAGGAGAGGCTTGAGCTCCTGCACGTGCGGCTCGATCTCCCTGGAGCGTCCGCGGACATCCACCGTCTATGTCCTCGTTCGCTCGTGGTCCCTGCTTGTCTTCCTCCACCCAACTCTACTGCGCCATGTCGAGGTCGCTGTTCGACGGGCTGTACAACTTTCCCAGCCCGACGCAAGACGTTCAGGAGAAGACCTTTCAGCGGGCGGAGCTCAAGGCTGAGCTTCTGAAGCTGGCGGAACAGCATGCGCCTGGTGCGTCGTTTCATCGTGTTCACGCGGCGCTCGTGAGCTCGACGGAACCGACACTGACGAGCAACGCCCCGCAGACGAGGCGAGCAAGTCCTCGTTCCCGGTCTCGACTCGCAGGCCCGCCGAGGGCGATCACTGACCTGCAGGCGACCGCAGGCCAGAAGAACCGCCTCAAGAGGATGGTTGCACTCGCGCGCGCTCTGCAGGAACTCGAGACGCAGCTGTTCGAGCTCCACCTCGACGCGCAGCGCACTCACTCGCCGGTGCGCGGCGTTCTGTCGGCACGCTGCAGCAGTCGCTCGAGCCCTACTTACGAGATGCGAATCACAGCGCGAAGCGCAGTATGAGCTGCGCATGGCGCTAGACAATACGCGCGAGCTCGTCGCGAAGCGCGAGAGGGAGTTCGTGCAGGCCGCGCACGTCTGGACGCGTGCGTGGTGTCGCCCCTTCTCTGCCACGCTTGCTGACGCCAGCGATGCTGATGCGATTGATTCCACCAGATGGTAGGCAGGCTCTGCACGCCGGGGAGTGGAACGCCAATCTCGAGCAGTGTGAGCGCACCGCCTGCTCCGACGACTCTTCCCCGTTTCGCGTCTTCTTTCTCGCTCGTACTGAGCCGGATCATTGCTGCCAGACGCCGACAACCAGTATGTCAGCCTCGTCATGTGCCGCTTGCGCCTCGAGGGCTTGCAGAACCTCGCCCGCGCCACCCTCGCGCCGCCGTTGTCTCGCACGTCGGGCTCGACCCTCCTCGGTGCGGATAACATCCACCAGCCGCAGCCTCGTGGGCGCTCGTCGCTCGCGCCGGCCTCGCTCGGCATCGACGGCGGCGGCTCGGCACGCACTCGCGAGAACACACCCGTCCCGCACTTCCGCGTGGCGGAACCGGATAGGCTCGCTGCCTGCGAGCCGAACTCGAGGTCCGAGGTGTCGCACGTGCACAGCGCTGGTGCCACTGACCGCGCCGGGAGAGGCGAGGAGACCGAGCGTGCGTTCTTATCGCTGCCCTCCTCCCGCTTTCCTCGGCGGCGAGACACGCTGACGCCCTCTCGCAACCATACAGCTCACAGCCCTTTCTCGGATGCGTCGTCCGCATCGTCGCCCTCGGACGGGCCCTTCCCTTTCTCGGTCGCAGACGCAGCGCCACGGGCGCCTCGCCGGGCGGCTCCGATGTCGAACGCGGGAGACGACGCAGGGCGAGCGCGCGGACACCAAGCGTTTGTGCATGCGTACAAGAGGATGGGTTGCGCGTCGAACGGAGGAGATCCTTCGACGTGAGGCAGTAGGGGGCGCGGAGTACTGGCTGTACAGACAGCGCCGCGGCGACATGGGCAGCTGCAGGTGTTGCTCGCCCTGGCGCTGAGGGTGCTGGACAGTTGGAACCTTGTGCAATGTTCTCAGGTCTCGGAGCAGCCATGCTTACCAGCACGACGGACGTCCCGCAGCGAGCTGTAGCTCGACTTTGAGCGAACGGGCCGTCTGGCGGCGTCTCGCTCGGAAATTTGGGGGGCTGTGAAGGTGGAAGTCTGAAAGCCTCGCGAGTTTAATCCAGTCGCACAAAGCCCACCCGGTGCCACTCATCAGAGCCGACCACAAGTGTCTCACCTCGCCTTCACCCGCTCGACCATCAGCTCCTGTCCTCCTCCACCTCTGTCAAGCCCTCGCAACCATGTCTGCCTCCGCCAGGACTGCAGCAGCACCTCTAGCGCGGGCATTGAGCACCCAAATCGCCTCCACCTCCCGCCCGCGGCGGCTCAACAAGCGCACGGCACGCTCTTCCCCCCAGGCCGCGCTCGCGACCCTCGCCGAGCTGTACCACCTCGCGCCGACCTTTGTGCCGACCCAGGACCCTTCCACCCTCTCCTCGCACATCACGGCCACCCTCGCGACCCCAAACGCCGCCTCGTCGCGGCCGAAGCCGTACGACCTGCATGACCTCGACATGGCGCAGAAGCTGCTCGACGTGCAGCGGGTCAAGCTCGACGCGGGAGGGTCGACGCACACGGGCATCCTCGGGATCGACGTCAAGCTGCCGAGCAACGCGACGCTGTCGTACGGGCACTTTGGCGACGAGGACCAGTTTGACCACTCGGCGTCGTTCTACTCGACGTACGCTCGGGGCGCCGAGCCGCCGCTCGCGCGGCGTCTGCGCAAGGTGGTCGATGCGCTGCATGGGACGGAGGCGGGCGGGAGGGCCGGCCCTCAGACGCTGAAGGAGCATGGGGCCAAGGCGGTGCAGTGGAACCAGGGGCTCGAGGAGGCGAGGCGGGCGGCGCGCGAGCAGGAGAGGCGGCAGGACGAGGAGGCGGAAGCGTTCTCGAACGTCTTTGAAGAGGACGAGCGGCGGGCATAGGGTCGGTGCCGGGGCGCAGGTTCTCGAGGCGGAGGAGGGACTGCAACTGGCGGCATGGGTTCTGCGGTTCAACTTCTCTCGCTCGCCTGGTCTCGCTTGCGGTGGCCCCCTGTCCGTGCAGCGTGCCTTTTTTTCACCAGCTGCACGAGTCATGTGAGGAAGCCAGGGGGTGGAGGAACTGAGGGCCCGCGGAGCCGACTCCGCCGGAGATACGCCTCGAGCGGACGTCTCTCTCTCTCTCTCTCGTGTCCACCTTGCTGCCGGCGAGCACCTCTGCTTTTGTCTGCGCGAGCTTGCTTCAATCCTTGCGGAACGCCGCTCGCTCGTTGCGCCGCCGCCGCCGTCGAGCCAGCACAGCCTCGCTCCCTCGCCCCGCCTCCTCGCCTCGCCCTCCCGACCGCCTCCACGACCCGCCGACCGGGGAGCAAGCGAACGAGGAGAGTGCATGACCTGCTGACGGGCTCAAGGTAAGTCTCTCCTACTAGTAGCGTGCGCACGCGCGCTGTGCCTCGCGTGTTTGACCGCGCGCTGGAGGTCGCCCTCGGACGAGCGTTCCCGCGACTGTATCGGGCTCAGACCTGCGCGTATCCCCGCGTGGTGTGCTCCAACATGTACTGACAGCCCATCGTGCAGTCGCAGTACCCGTCCTTCGTCTCGCTCGACTTCGCCTCATGCCCCCGCGTCCGCCGCCATGGACGCAGGGACGCAAGTTCGGCGTCGTCATTGACGCCGGCAGCAGTGGCTCTCGCATCCAGGTGTACAGCTGGATCGATCCAGAGATTGCGCTCCACGACCGCAAGGCCCAGGGAAAGAACGTTGACGTGCTCAACAAGGTCGAGAAGGGCGTCGAGGAAGGCGATGGCTGGCACCTCAAAGTCGAGCCAGGTGCATCTGTGCTTCCGAGTTTCTTGACCTGTGTGGATCAACACGCTGACGAATTGTGCGTGGACAGGCATCTCGTCACTCGGCCCAACTCCAGAGGGCGTCGCAGAGTACCTCCGCCCGCTCATCGAGCACGCCGCGTCCATCATACCTCGAGACCAACTCTCGTCGACGCCCATCTACCTTCTCGCGACGGCGGGCATGCGCCTCCTCCCGGAAGACCAGCGCGAGGCGGTCCTCGCCGCGACGTGCTCGTACCTCCGCACCTTCCCCTTCCACCTCCCCGACTGCGCCGACCAGGTTCGCGTCATCACGGGCGAAGAGGAGGGCCTGTACGGGTGGATCGCCGTCAACTACCTCATGGACGGCTTCGACAAGCACGAGCACGCCTCGGCGGGCGATCGCAAGCCGAGCTCGACGTACGGCTTTCTCGACATGGGCGGCGCGTCGACGCAGATCGCGTTCGAGCCGTCTGCCGCTGAGCAGGTCAAGCATGCCGACAATCTCGTCGACATCAAGCTGCGGCTCCTCAGCGGCAAGGATGTCCGGCACCCTGTCTTTGTCACGACGTGGCTCGGCTTTGGCACGAACCAGGCGAGGAGCCGGTACGTCGACCAGGAGATCAAGAAGCACCTCCGCGCGGCGGACAAGGAGCACGTCGGCGACGGCGAAGGCCCCGGCTCAGAGCACTCGGCACTCGTCGTTGACGACCCGTGCCTGCCCAAGAGCCTCCTGCTCTCGGATGGGCGGCACTCGGGCTATACGCTCAAGGGCACGGGCGACTTTCAGCAGTGCCTGCGACGACAGGCGCCCCTCCTCAACAAGGAGGTCAAGTGCCTCGACGAGCCGTGCCTCTTCAACGGCGTCCACGTCCCGCCGATCGACTTCAGCGTCAACCACTTCATCGGGATCTCCGAGTACTGGTACTCGACGCAGGACGTGTGGGGCGCGGCGCTCGGGGGCGCAGGCGGCGTCTACGACTACGTCGAGTTTGAGCGCGCCGCTATCGAGTACTGCGGGCGCGAGTGGGACGCCATCATGGACGACGTGCGCACCGAGCGCGGCAGGTGGAGCAGCGGAGTCGAGGTGTCGCGCCTCCAGTCGCAGTGCTTCAAGGCGGCGTGGATCGTCAACATCCTCCACGAGGGGATTGGCATCCCGCGCATCATCGACCGCGGCGGGCGTGGCGACGGGAGCAACTCGACCGAGGAGGGCATCAGCAAGGCCATCGGCAAGCACCTCGTCGACGAGCCGCCGAGCTTCCAGTCGATGAACGAGGTCAACGACGTCGCCATCAGCTGGACGCTCGGCAGGATGGTGCTCGAGGTCGCGAAAGGGTCGACCGAGCTCCCCGCCGCGTCGTCGTCTGGGTCGTCCGTTTACAGCTCGCCGACGTCGTACACCAACGCGTACGGCACGTTCCGCATGGGCGACTGGTCGGGCCACATCCCTTCGTGGCGCGGCGACGTGCGCAACACGATCGCCTCGGTCAAGGACTCGGCCGCACTCCCCTTCCTCGGCATCTTTGCCGTCGCCTTGTCGGTCTGGTTCTGCTTCCTGAGCCCGGGTTCGGCGCGGCTGCGCAAGTCGCTGTGCGGGCCGCTCAGTCGGGCGGGCAGCCCTCGCCGCGGCGATTTTACCCTCCTCGGGCAGGACGACGCCACAGGACTCAGCAGCAGCGGCGACTCGTCTGGCAGCCGGACGCCTCCTCGAGGTGGACGGCGCAAGGCCAATGGGCTCGGTGCGCGCCTCTTCACCCCCCTGCGGCACGGCGCGATCCGCCTCTCGGCCCTGGTGCGCTCCTTTGCGCACGGACGCGCTCTCGGCCGGTCGAGCTCGTCGGGCTCGATCCTCCCTATGTCGCGTGTGTCGAAGGCCGACGCGCCGAGCGACGGCCTCTTCCGACCTCGACCCATTCGGAGCTCCAAATCAACCCCGTTCCTTCGCAACGCAACCGTCACTGTCAACATCCCCACCGCCTCGAGCATTTGGAACGACGTGCCCGACGCGCCGCTCTCGGCTGGCGCTGCCGGGCGGTCTGGCGGCGTTGGCGTCGGCGTCGGCGCGACGGGCAGCGGGACCCGCAGCTCGACCGACGCTCTCCACTCTCTCGCTCGATTGGCCTCACCCCCGCCCATGGCCGTCATCCCGCCCTCGCCGTACTCTCGTCCGACCACGCCCGCCTCTGGCCGACCAGCGCTCACCAAGCTCACCTCGCGCAGCGCGCGCGAGTCCCCCTCGTCCGTGGACGACCTCCCACTCCGCAGCGCGATCGCAGCGAGCGGGCGCGCGTCGCCATCGCCGCTCAGCGCCGGACCGTACTCGTCCGCGGCGCTCACCGGCGCACTGTGGGAGTCGCTTGGCCCGTCTGGGGCCGGCGCCGGCGCCAGCGCCGACGAGTCGAGCCTGGCGCTTAACGACGTCGGCCCGCCGCACCTGCGCGACGGCGGCGGCGCGAAGCTGCGCGCGTCTCGGAGCGCCAACAACTCGGCGGCGAACCTCGCCGGGGCGGGAGGCTACTTTGGTGGGCTGCACGCTGGCGGGTCGAGCGGCGCGACGAGGAGAGGTGGAGGTGGAGGGGGGCTCGCGGTGCAGGCCATGGCGAGCGCGAGCTCGACGAGCTTGAGCGGGGCGAGCCCTGTCGGGACGCCAGGGGCGGACTAGCCCTCCTCGTCGGGCGGGTTCTTACATGGCTCGACTGGGCGCCACTTGTACGCAGTTCGCTTAGCCGTCCTTCTTGTCTGTTTGTATTCCTCGACCTCGTGGTGCCACCGTCGCGAGGGGAGGGCCGCCCGAGGTGAGTCGACTCGACCTTCTCTTCCCGCGGGCTCGAAGCGCTCGATCTGGCTCTTGTGGGGCGCGGCTCCTTCTCTTGTGTCCGCGGCGGAGTCCCGGCATTGCTGCTGCCGCTGCGCGCGTCACGAAGGGCGAAGGCTCGTCGCCGAATCGTCGCTTTCCTGTGTCTCTGGTCGGACGTCCCCGTCCGCGGACGCCCACGCAGACGCCTCCTCTCGACCCTCGCGACTTTCCTACCTCCTGCCTACGTCCGTCCGGGTTCGTCCTTGAGGTGTCTCCTCCCGCGCTGTCCATACCCTGGTCCGCACGGCTTGGCACTTCTCCTTCGGCTCGTCCTTGCTCTCCTCCCCTTTCGCTCCTCTCCACCTGCGATGTCCTCTCCGCGAGGAGAGCCAGTCGCTCTCGATCCCGAGGTGCGCTGCGCGCTCCCGCCTCTCGGCATCCAGTCCCCTGGCGGGTCGCTCACCTCGCACCCGCCTGATGCCCGTCCCCATTTCCGCAGGGTTGGCCGTCCGGTCTCACCTGGGCCGACTACGAGCAGACAGCTCGACTTGTCGCACAACACGCCGAACGTGCGGCACGCGGCGACCGCGCGCGGCAGCAAGAACGGCGAGCGTACATGACAAAGTGGCTCAGAGGACTCTCCAAAGGGAGCTGCAGGCGCTTCTTCGAGTTCATGCCCGCCAGCTTTAGGCGGTGCGCGATCGAGACCGTCAGAGGATACGACGACCTCCTGACTAGCTGGCACGAGCCCGTCCCCGACAAGAAAAGAAAGAGAAAGAAGGAGAAGAACGCGATGGGCGACTTGGTGATCAAGCTGTTCCCTGTTCGTCTCGGCGGAAATTCTGCTGACCTTTGTGCACTTTGCGCAACGCAGCCAAGTGGGTGGGTGCTCCTCATGGCAGAGTACGAGGTGCGTGCCCAGCCAGCCCCCTCCCAGTCGACTTGCCCTAGTAGCCGAGGGGTCCACTCCGGCCTCACAACGTTGAATCTCATTTCCTCCCCGCAGAAATGGAAAGAGCCCTACCCAGACGACGTCGTGACGGCCGAGGAGAAGGCCGAGTACGAGAGTCAGCGGGCGAGGGCGGCCGCGTACGTCCATGCGGTCATCGAAGAGCGCCAACGGGAACGGGCCGGGCCGGTACGCTTTGCGCTCGCCCCTCTGTTTCCACTCGAGTGCGCCGCTGACGCGGAGCTGCTGAACGCCGCCAGCGGAGCGTGCCGCCTCCCACTCGCACGCGCAGGCGTTCCATCAGCCCGGGCAACGAGGGGGACCATGGCCTGCTCGAGCACCAGGGTTTGTCTCGGTATGATTCTGGGATCCTGTACTTTCCTGTCACAGTCCACTGACTGACAGTCCCCCCGCGCTCAGGTGAGCTCTACCGCGCAGCAGCGTGGCCTCCCGAGCCCGCCTTTCAGCACCACGCCTCCCCGGACAGTCGGCGCAGCCGAAGCCCGCTGGTCACCGAGGACGACCTGAACTTGCTGCTGGACCACGGCCTGTACCCGGACAGCGGCAGCGACAGCAACGACACGGTGACCGCGGCTGGTCCGCACGGGAGGCGGGCGGCCATCACGCCTGAGCGGGAAGCGCCGGCGTTGGCCTCGGGCTCTGCCTCGTCGGCGCAGAGGCGCAGGCCGCATCCAGCTCCTCCAGGGACCATCGACCCGGCCAACCTGCACTCGCTGGCCGCGCGCCTCCACGACAGCCCTTACCGCGTGCGCGCGAGGTGGGAGGTGCGGTAGGAGGGGCACGGGCGGATGGAAAGGGTGGTTGTCGTCAGTTGTGTGTGCTTGGAATGAAGCTATGCTCGTTCGTCTCCTCCGCGCGCGCGCGAGCGAGGGAAGCCGGACCGAGTGGGACCTTCCCGAGTCTCGTCGTCGTCCCGAGCGCAACAGAAGCAGCGCTAACAACACTGTAGGCACGATGGAGCAGCGTCTGGTGAGCACGAACTAACGCCGACAGCTCGAGAGAGAAGCGTGAGCGCGAAGCGGTGAGCAGTAGCGTCCCGCCCGCGACCTGCCTTGGGTCGAGCTGCTGGACCTCCGAGCGCACGGCTCGCTCCGCAGTCCCGCACCCTCCCCTTCGAGCCGACGTGTATTTTGCGTCATCGACCATCTCCAGCCTTACAGGTCCCACTCCTCCTCGACCTGCTCCGTCGCCGTCCAGTCCTCATCCGCATCCTTCCCCCCTTCGGCCTCGTCCCCCTCGCCCTCTCCTCCGCCCCCATACCCATCCCACAGCGCCTCGAGCCTCTCCCTCGCCTCCTCGACCCCCTCCCTCCCGAGCGCGTACTCGCCCTCCTCAAACTCCCTCAGGACGCCCGCGCGCGTGCGGCGCAGCTCGCGCACCCCGCGCGCGAGGTGCCGCAGGTACAGCGCCGTGGTCGGCCGCGTCGAGAGCGTCGTCAGGAGGGGGATGCCCCGCGTCGGTTGCTGCGCGGTGAAGGACAGGGCCGAGGGGAAGGTCTGGTCTGGGAGGCCGAAGAGGGCGGCGGAGGGCGCGGCGGCGGAGGAGGAGGTGAGGGGGAGGGCGGTGGAGGGTACGGGGAGGGAGAGAGGGTGACCCGTGTAGGGGTGCAGGCCGCGGAAGACGGGAGGGAGAGAAGGGAGGACGGGAAACGGGTCGGCGAGGGAGACCCTGCGCGGCGTGGGCGGGTGGTGAGCATCGCTGCCGCGCGCTCCAATAAAGGAAGATAGGGAGAGACGCACCAGCGCGCAAGAGGTTCCTTGAGCGGCTCGGCGGCCTTTTCGAGCAATGGCCCGATCTCCTGGCTCTCCTCAAAGTCGAGCCCGCGCACGACGCTGTACTGCGCAAAGGGTACCTCGGCGTCGCCCTTCTTCTCCTTTGTCTGCCGACGCGGACAGGTACGTCAGTGACTCGCGCACGCGGAAGGATGTCGAGCCCAGCGAGGGACAACGACGCACCCCTCCCTCTGCCTCTCCCTCTCCTCTCCACGCGCTAAAGTCCCTCTCCGCCGTGCGGACCTTTTTCCGCGCCGCTTCGCTGCCGCTCGGGCCGTAGTACGGCGCAGGCGCGAGTGGCGTGTGCCCCGAGAGGGACGCGATCTTTGTCCCGCCGCGCCAGTTGAGCTGCTCGATGAGGGAGGGGAGCACATTGGGCTCGCTGTAGGGCACAAGTAACAGGGAGTGGATGTGTTTATGAGAGATGGGCAGAAGGAACAAGAGAGGGCAGGGACGCACCGGAGCTCGCTGCCGGCGCTCTGGAGGTGCATCGTCCTGACCGTCTCGTACGCCTCGGCAGAGTCGACCTGCGCAACAGTTCGTTCGTCAGCGTAATTCTCAACGCACAGCTGGGGAACAATCGAGCAGGGGCACCATTCGCCGGTTGCGCCGCGCGGCTTGGCCCGCCTGAGCGAGAGCGACGACTCACATCGTCCCGCAAGAACCTGTGCCACTCGTCCCTCACCCTGCCTTCGACGTACGCATCGTACGTCTGCACGGGCTGGACGGGGAGGACCATGCTGGCGAGGTCTTCGGCCGCGACGAGGCCGAGCGCTTCGTTGAGCAGGCGCTGCGCCTTGGCGCGCTGCGAGACTCGGTGCCACACCCGTCAGCACGAGCGCTGCCTTTGCGACGGGACAAAGCTGAGAGAGCAGGGAGAGGCAACGCACGTCAGAATCGGGGCGCTTCCACCCGCGCGCGTCGCTCAGGAGCGCCGTGAGCCACACGGCGCTCTTGGGGAACTCGTCCCGCAGTGTTTCGAGGAATGAGCTCGTCACGCCTGAGAACCCTGTCGAGAGTTGAGTGGACAGGAGGAAGCCCTGCGTGCGCGTACAGGGTGAGCAGCTGGGCGAGGGAACGGAGGGAGAAAGGGAGAGCTGACCTCGGTGTGGTCACTCTGTTCGGCAAACAGCCGCAGGTCGTCTTCGACGGCTTCGCGCAGCTGTTTAAGACCGCGGAAGGAGTCAACGATCGCCCGCGGACAGAGCAGGGCGAGGAAGCGCGCACCTCTGCGTTGCCGAGCCATGCCTCGCGACCCTGCACAAACGTGGCGAGCTCGTTGGGCTCGTCGGAGCCAAGCTTGGAGTAGGTGCCGAGCGCATGCGGCTTGTACGACCTGGGTTAGGGCAGACGGGGTCAGTTCGCTCGAGGTGAGGGCGAGATCGTGAGAAGCGCACGCGTCTTGGGGCTCTGCGGCTGCTTGTGCTGCACCTGGGTGAGAGTTTGGTGCATTCGAGGTGGACCACTCTGAAGCAGGCCTGCGTGCGTGGGCTTGGGGGTGAGCTCAGTGAGGCGAGTGAGGGAGGGCAGGGGTGGGCTCACAGAGAGTCGAGGGCTTGGCGGTTTCGCTTGCCGTGGCCTGTCGAGGTGCGAGAGAGAATTTGGTCAGCAGCCAGGTGAGGCAGCCCCTGCAGGGTGGCAGCGACACGCGAAGGCTCACCTGCGAGGACGAGGTCAAGAGTGCGGTCGGTCGTCGATTCGCCGCCCGGGTTGCGCGAGATCAGGACCGCTTCCATGGTGGGTGGCCGTGCAGAGCAAGCGCAGGAGAGCTCTAGAGCGGGAAAGCAGCGAGGTGGACCTGCTCGAGCCTCTCCCCCTTGTCCGAGGACCGAGATGCGATGAGGCGCGAGCGGAAATGAACAAGACACGTGAAACCTGGCTGGGTCGTCCGTTGGGGGCGCTTGTCGAGCTGCACCCTGCACTGCAGTTCCCTCTAGCCCGGATCCACGCAGCGAGTAGTCCCCCTCGAGCGGTGACATCTTTGGCTCGTGCGCGTTATTTAACCCGTTCCCCGCACGAATCGCGCCAATCGCGCGTCGCGCATCGCCTCGCCTTTCCTCGTCTCTCTCGCCCGCCTGGTGCCAGTGCCAGAGTGCACGGGACGCGACGCTGCCCTCTATCGAGTCTATCACCCTCGACACGACCTCCTCACCCCGCCTCACTCACCCGAACGCGTCCAACTCGACCACCACCACCTCGCGCTCCTGAGTCCCCGCCTCGGCACGCGACCACATGGCCCCCTCAGCCTCGACTTCAGCCGCCACGGCGACAGCAGAGGCCATGAGCTCGTTCGACCCGCTCAAGGGCTACACCCACTCTGTAGCAGCCCCCAGCGACTCGCGCCCTTCGTCCTCGTCGACCGCCTTGAACCCTGGGCCTCCTCGCGCAGACTCGCGCCCCGCCGCCACTCAGCGCCCTTCGTCCGTCAGGCGCCGCTCGAGCAAGCGCAGCGCACGTGGTGACGCAGAGGACAGCCCGGGTGGCGCAGGCGGTGAGGATGGTGATGGCCCGAGGACGACGCGGCCACCGCGGGGCACCACCACCACCACGTCCTCGTCGAGGCGCACTGCCCCGAGCGCACTCAGGCCCAGGAGCGTCCAGCCACCGAAGGATCCCGACCTGTTTGACACGGACGAGGCGTTCCAGGCGCACGCGGAGGAGGAGCGCGCCTCCGGGTGGCACCACCTGCCCCTGTTCCTCGTCGGGTTGCCTCCCCTCGGCGCCCTCGTGCACGGCCGCGCAGAGAACTGGAGCGACGCCATCATCCTCGCCCTCGTCATCTTTTACCTGTACCAGCTCATCAAAGGTGAGCCCTCTCTGCCCGCCCTCCTTGCCCCGCGCTCCACGGTCGGTGGAATGCTCACGTCAAGCCGTCCCTCGCAGTGCCGTGGGAGCTCTACTACGCCTCGTACGCGCGCCAAGTCCTCCCCGCCAACCTCGAGCCCCCTTCGACCGCCTCCGAGCCCGAAGACCCCGAAGTCGCCGCCCAGCGCGCCGAGTCGGCCCTCGTCCTGCGGCGCAACGAGCTCTTCGCGCTCGGGTCGACCCTGTTCGTGCCCGTCGTCGGCGCGTCGCTCCTCCACTACGCGCGCGGCCTCCTGAGCGACCCAGACAGGTTCATCAACCAGTTCTTGATCGGCTTGTTTGCCATCGCGAGCAGCGTCAAGCCGTTCCTGCACTTTGTCAAGCTCGTCAAGCGCCGTGTGTCTAGCTTGCTCCGCGTTCGTTTGCGCGGCATGTGACTGATCCATGTTGGCCCGTGCAGACTCGCTGTACCACCAAGAGATCGTGCACTACCCGTCGTCGCGCGTGCACCAGCTCCAGCGGCGCGTCGACCGCCTCGAGAAGGAGCTCGCCGAGGTGTGAAGCCCTTCTCTCTGTCCCTCCCTTGACGCTGTCCTGACCCACCCTTCTCCCACGCCACAGCTCTCCCGCACCGCCGTCCCCCTCTCCACCTTCCAGTCCCTCTCGTCCTCGCTCTCCTCGACCCTCACCCCTCTGCAGCGGCAACTCCGCCGCCAGTCCCTCGAAACACAGCACGCGCAGCTCTCGTCCACCGAGCGCCTCAGCGCCCTCGCCGGCGCAGTCGACGAGCTGTGCCTCGCCTTCCAGGCACAGGACGACGAGCTCCACGCCCTGCGCGACGTGGTCGCCGCGCGCGGCGCCGCAGCCGAGGGCCGCGCCGCGCGCATCGGAGGCGCCGCAGCTGTCCTCGGCAGCGTCGTCAAGCACCTCGTGCTGTACCTCGCCACGCCCGCGTACGCGCACGCGCGCGGGCACGGCGAGGGGGAGCACGGGCGGCACGGCGTCGCGTGGTACGCGCTCTGGCCCGTGACGGTCCCGCGCGCGGTCGTCGGCTGGGCGGTCAAGGGCACGGCTAAGAGGGCGGTCAAGGCGCTGGGGTGGGAGGAGGACGCCGAGGCGCTTGCGGCGGCGCGAGGGGGAGGGACAGGAGCGGGCGCGGGCAACGGCGCGGGCGGGAAGGGCGCGGGGAGGAGGAGGATCGCGGGCGCGCCGGCCAAGGCGGCGTTGGCCGCGCAGGAAGAGACGCGGACGTACAGCGACGAGGACGAGTCGGAGGACTCGCAGGAGGAAGACGAGGAGGACAGCGGCCGGGTCGCACCTGCCGCGCACGCCCGCGCTTCCGCCCCCGCGCCGGTGGCCGCCTACGCTCCGTCCTACTCTCGCCCATCGATCCCCACTGCCTTTGCGGGCCGCCGCGCCGCCGCGCCGACTTTCCACTCGACGACGGGCATGGCGCGGTCGCAGCGCGTCGCTGGCGCTGCCTGAGGCGCTTTTCCGCGCGCGCCGGTCGTACATTGCTCTCTCCCGCCGTTCCTTCTATCTCTTACGTCGCATCCTCATTTCTCCCGCCCGTCCCGCCGCTTGTTGCCCATCCATCCTCACTCTCCTTCCGCTGTACCTCCCGCCGTGCACCATCCCGTAGCAGTCTACACCCGCAGAGTACATCTATCGCTTGCTTTCATCTAGCTCCTCGCGGAAGACGGTCTGCGAGGAACGCTCGAGCGCTGGATGGGGAGCTCAACCCGACTTGCGAAGGTCGCTCAACGACGCCAGCTCCAGCTCTCTCTCTCCCGCGCTTGTTATCCCGACTACGACGACGAGCGCAGACTGCCGAGGGACGCTTATTGGAAAGGCCACACGACGTGGCCCTGGCGAGTGCAGCGCGGAGCGTCAGCACCGCAGGAACGTGACACCTGCGAGAGTGCCGCGAGCGGAGCAGCAGACGCACCTTCTGGCGCGGCGCAGGACTGTACCGCGCGAGGCTGTGCTCACTGGCGGAGTGGGAGCCAGACGCGCCGGCTTCGACACCGCGCTCTGAGCGCGGTCGCTTCGTGCGAGGGGAGCGCTGTCCTCCAGCAGCAGCTGGGCCGGCCTCCGTCCGGGCGGCCAGGTCCTTGACACAAGGAGCGGGGGCCAAAGGACAGTCAGGACTTAGCCGGGCGGCACCGAGGTATGCGCGCGAGGAAAAACAGTCGCACCCGGGCCCGCGTCTTCGCGCGCGCGATAACGTTTGTCCTGTTCAGCCCTCGTCTCGTAGACGAGCTGCCACTGAGCGGGCTGCAAAGGGGGCGTCAGCGGCCCGCGCCAGGGATGAACAAGGACCTGAGCGAATGGGACCCGCCAGGGTGAAGTGCCGCTCCCGTGCAGACCACATGGCGAGGACCCTGTCGCGCACGGCCTCGCGCTCGGCGGGCTCGTCCAGCTTGACGTAGCGCGCCAGGGAGTCGTCACCCCGGAGGGCGGCGCCGAGCTGGATGATCCGCCGCTTGACGGAGGCGTCGTCTTTGGCGCTGTCGGCGCCGAGGGCGCAGACACGCTGCACGATGGCCTGGAACTCTGGCCACGTCGGCTCTGGCTGGCGGTGGGGCACGGGCACAGGTCAGGGTACACCTGCAGCGCAAGAGCGGTGAAGAGACGCGCACCTCGAAGAAACCACGAGCAGTCCTGATGGCCGCAGTTTCCTGAGGCGACAAGGGCAGGTTGACGAAGAGCGGCTCGGCCATGCGTGAAAAGAGCTCCACAGCCATGGAAAAGTGGAGCGACTTGGGAGGAGCAGAGCAAGTGGAAGCAGGGGCGAAAAGAAGCAGGAGTTGAGTGCGAGCGAAGGACTCGGAGACAGGGGCGAAGCTCGAACGACAGTCCGCGGACCTGGGCGGACAGGGGGCGACAAAGCGGCTCAGGAGAAGCTCGTCGAAGACAGGAGGTCGCCAAGGCGAGACAACGAGGGGCCGGTCTTGCTTGAGATTGGAAGGAGAGACGAAAAGCAACGGTCAGCAAACTCGCAGGAACTTTGGTGCGTGGCGGCACGTTTCCTGTCTGCGGGAAGGAGGAGTCGATCCGGCACTTCAATACACGTTTCACATGCTGTTTACAACGCAGTCACTGCCGCTTAAGGCCGCTCGACGCAGTCTCCGCCCCTAAGCTGCCCAGCTCCGCCGCGCACGCTCAGGCCCCTTCGCGCCCATCCCGCCCCGCGAGAAAGGCTGCCACTGGTCCGAGGTCCGGGGGCGGCGAGCCGTGCGACAGCCCTGAGAAGCGTTCCGACAGGGACCCGTCCGTCGGGCGTCCGTGACGGGGAGGGAAGGCGGGAGCGGGGACGTAGCCGGGCGGAGGAGCGGGCGCGGCGCTGAGAGGGGTCTCGGGAGTGAGTGCGAGGAGAGACGGGTTGCTGAAGCCGGCCTCCGAGGTCGCTGTGCCCGAGGGATTGACTGGCGGACCGCCATGAGCAAGGTGGCGATCTTCGCGTCGCGCGCGAGTGCCCGTCGTCCGCAGAGGAGCCGAGATGGGCGGCTGTAGGCGATGCGCGAGGGAGCAGAGGAGGCAAATAGCGTCAGACTGGCACGACAAAGGTCACAGCCAAGGGAGGCGAGGCGCACCTGGTCGGCCCTCGAGCCCGGGTGGTACTGCGGCCCCGGCTGCGACGCATTGCGCCCGAGGTAGTAGGCCTCCTCGACGGCAGCCGCCGCGTCCCGTCTCGGCGCCTCAGACGGCCGTCCGGCTTTCTTTGGGACAAAGGGCACGCCGAGTGCCTTCGCCTGCACGGCACAGAGGAAAGGCGACGTCAGGAGCACTGCCCGTGACCGCGCGTCACGCGAGAGACGCTAGAGAAAGACGCTGACCTGGCGCTTCCTTTCCATGTAATCCCGGTTGTTGGCCGCCGCCTGAGCCTTTTTCCGCGCCTCTGCGGGCGTCGGCGGGAAGATGCTTTTCCAGGCGGACTGCACGGCCGAACGTCAGCGTACGCTCCGCAAGCGGACAGCACAATAGGAACGGGGACTCGCCAGGTCGAAGTCGCCCCCTGGCCTGTTGAGCAACGACGGCAGCCCCGCGACCACCTCGCGCAAGAGCTCCTCCCTCCCCTGCTCATCCATCTTGGCAAGCCACCTCGTCTGCGCCCACCCGCTGAGGAGCGTCTCGTGCAGCTCGACGAGCTTGTCGGCGCGCTCGGGATTGCGCGACTTGGCGGAGGCGATCGCGCGCTCGACGGCGGCGGTGTAGGCGCTCCAGGGCGGGTGGATCTGCGCGCACGCGGAGATCCGCACGTCAGGGGCGGCAGCAGGTGAGCAGTCAGGACGGACAGACAGGAGGACTTGCCTCGTCGAGCTGAGCGGGCCCGCCAAGCTTGTTGACGCGCCGCTCGGTCCTCGTCGTCTTTGCCTGGACGAGCTTGCGCGTCCGCTCCTTCTCGGGAGTGGGGAAGAGCTGCTTCCAGTGGGGCTGTGAGAGGGGACGATGTCAGGCGCTGCGCATGTGGTTCGAGAGAGGGGCAGAGAGAGGGAGAGGGAGGGAAGCAACGCACAAGCCACACATCCCCTGCCGCGAGCTGGTTCCTCCACGTCGCCAACTTCGAGTCGACCTCCGTCTTCCCCTCTTCGTCGAGGTGGACCCACCGGTCCTGCAAGAATGGCGTGCAGAGGGCGTCGCCGCAGCGGGCGAGCGCACGTCGGGACCGAGGGTTGCGATCGCCACCGGAGTCGACCACGCCGCGGACGGACGCGACGTACCAGGGGGCTTCTTCAAAGTGCTGCGAGGCGAAGAAGAGAGTACGTATGAGGGTCCGAGGGTCAGACGAGAGCGAGAGGAGGGGGGCCGCGGACCTCGTCGCGGAACTCGTGGTCGGGCTCGATCTGCCGACGCATTGCCCGCTTGACGTCGCGCTTCTCGTGGTTGATCGCCTCCTGGTGCGCCGTCTTGGGCAGGATGAACTTCCAGCCAGACTGCGTGTCGACCCAATTAGCATCGAGACATCACGCCAAAGGAGCGCGCAGCGAGGAAGAGAGCGCACGAGTTGGACCTTTGGCCTCTGGATCTTCTTTCGCACCGCATCGAGGCGAGCAAGCCCCTCGAGGTGCCCCTCGAGGTCGAGCTCGCCCCAGTGCTCCTGCGCCTCGAGGCAGACGAGCGCATCGCCCCACCTCTCGAGGTCCGCCGCGCGGCCGCGGTTGACGGCAAGCCCCTGCGCGACGACAGAGTGCACTTTGGCGACCCAGTCGGACCACTGCGGCGGGCGTTCTTCGTTGAACTCGTCCTGCACTCGGCGAGCATTGAAGGCATCAGTGGAGGAAGGGCGAGCGAGAGCCAATCTCGAGTGGCCGGAGGAAGGGCAGCGCACCTGGACTGCTCCGGTGCGGCCAGGCCCGGTGGTCCAGAGGGGAAACCTGCGGGACTGCGACATCCTTCAGCTCTGGAAAAGGGAGCGCTGAGCAGGAGAGAAAGGGAAGAGCCGGGCGCACGAGAGAGACGAAGCGCAAGGTGGCCGTCGGACCCGGGTGTAGACCGGGCAGCAGGTCGTCCGCGGACGAGCAGGTCCGCCGGGCAGCAGACAGGAGCATCGAAAGGGGGCGCGTGCACACGGCTCGGTCGAGACGCTCTGACCGAGCCGGGTCGGCCGCTGGAGACCACGTCGCCGATTTGCGAAGGCCAGCACGGCGGGTGCGCCGTGGCGATGGACAACATGAATCGTCGCGCTTTGCACAATAGTAGTCACCTCCTCTACTCACTCCTGATCGCCTCTCTCTCCTCTAGGTCACCCCCTCGTTCTAGAGCGCCTTGGCGACCTTTGCCTCTGCGCGTCGGACCTTTTGCGCCTCGGGCTGCTGCGCCGACGATGACGAGCCGCGGACGGCGCGGTGCACGGCGTTGGCGACGTGGAAGAGGCCGATGAGGACGGGGACCTGGACGACGTAGAAGGCTGTGCGCGGCAGGCGGGACATGTCGTCTGTGCGCGCGCGTCGAGGGGGAGGTCAGCCGGAGGGCAGGGAGCGGAGTGAAGGAGGAGGAGGGGGTAACGCACTCAGCATGGGATAGGGGTAGGTTCCACCGTTGCCCTGTGCGCAGTACTCCATCCAAGCGCAGTATGCGGCCGTGGCGGTCGTGGCAATGACGGCGGGCCTCGCCTGCTGCGGGAAGGGCGGGCTGAAGGCGAGAAAGTCGGTCCAGAGGAACAAGGCCGGGAGGGCGTGGAGGGCGATGTCGAGCTTGAGCGGGATGCGGAAGGGCTCCTCCCCCGGGGCGGTGGCCGGGTTGAGGAGGGCCGGATCGACGAGCATGAGGGACCAGTAGAGGACCGAGACGAGGCCCTCGATGGGGACGACGAGGACGGCGAGGGTCGTCTTTGCGCGGGACAAGAGCTGCAGCGGGACGAGGTCAAAGGCGAGGGCGCATGCGAACGTCAACCACGACGCGGCGAGGCTGTGGGAGCGAGCGAGCGAGAGGGAAGGAGGGGGTTCGGTCAGCCCTGTGGGGGAGGGGGAGGGGGAGGCGAGAGTGGATGCGCACCTGAGGATGGTGAGGTACTCCCACCGGCCTCCTGTCTTGGTGGCCATGAAGTCTGTCATGGGCCCTGGCAAGAAGAGCTCGTGGAAAGCCCACGACAAGGTGCCGAGGGCGACGAGGTGGAGCAGTGTTGCCGGGGGAGAGCGGGCGAGGGGTTGCTTGAAAGCCATGGCGTGGGGTCTATGTGGTCGTCTAGAAGCACGAGTGGGCTGTATCCGGGAGCAGGCGCAGTTTGGAGCGGGGGAATTGCGCAGTCGCGGCCACAAGGTGACGAGGGCGATTCCGCGCACGCATTGCACACTCACGCTCGTCTTCCCGCCCTCCCCTCTCAATCGAGCCCTTTGCTACAGCCGCTCGTAGCATCTCAGCGTGCCCTCGTAGCCTCACCCAGCCCTCACCCCTCCCCCGCTCCCGCTCCCTCCGCCATGCCAGGTGAGCCCTCTGTGCCCTTCCCGCCCCGTTTCCTCATCATCGTCATCGCCCTCTCGTCTCTCTCTCCCACGAGGACTGACATTCCTCTCTCTCTCTCTGCACAACAGGCACAGCCGCAGAGCTCACCACCCCGCCCGTCACAGGCGCACCCGCCCAGGCCAGCCCCAAAGCCTCGGCCCCCCTCGACCAGCCCGACTCGGCCGCAAAGGCCCTCGCCGCTCGCCGCGAGAGCACCTCGATCGACCAGTCCCTCAAGGCCGCACTCGAGAAGCCCACCAACAGCACCGCCGCAGCCGCCAAGAAGAAGGAGGAGACGGCAAAGCTCAAGGAGTTTGTCCAGGACGACCGCCACTTCTCGCTCGTCAGGTGCGTTGCCTCTCGCCCTTCACTCGTCTTAAGAGAGTGGCGCACTGACCACCCAGAGCTCTCTCCCACGCACAGGAACTTCCGCCTTGCCGACTGCGTCACGCTCGGCAATGGCTTCTGCGGCGCCCTCTCGCTCTTCTCGTCGGCCGAGTACCTGCGCACAAACGAACAGCGCTTCCTCTGGTGCGCCCCCCCTCGCTCTCGTCTAGTGAGGTGCTCCTCCACCGGGCTCCGCGCTGAATCACGGAACCCACTCAGGCGTGCCCTCGCGTTCCCGCTCCTCGGCATGATCTTCGACGCCCTCGACGGCAAGGTCGCGCGGTGGAGGCGCGAGAGTAGCATGCTCGGGCAGGAGCTCGACAGTCTTGCCGACTCGGTGCGTTGAGTTGTTTGTCTCAGACTTGCGGCGACTTGCGCCCTGAGAGGCGCGGGGGGGACTCGCGTGCAGAGTCGATCCAAGAGACCGTCGCTAACGCCCGCCTCCTTCCCGCCCCGGCACAGATCTCGTTCGGCGTCGCCCCGGCCTTTGTCGCCTGGACGCTCGGCCTGCGCACCCCGATCGACACGGCCTTCCTGACGCTCTTCATCTGCGCGGGCATTGCCCGCCTCGCGCGCTTCAACGCGACCGTCGCCCTCGTCCCCAAGGACGACACGGGCAAGTCCAAGTACTTCGAGGGCCTCCCGATCCCCTCGAGCTTGTTCATCTGCGCCGGGATGGCGCTCTGCGTGCGCGAGGGCAGGTTCGAGGGCCCGCAGGGGCAGGGCAACGGCCTGCCGTGGGGCCTGGTCGAGCCGCTGAGGGAGCACCTCGGCGTCGACGTGCACTGGTTTGCGGTGCTCTTTGCGGGGTGGGCCGCGGCCATGGTCAGCAAGACGCTCAGGTGCGCTTCCTTTCTCTCTTCGCTCGGGTGGCGCTTGTCGCTGCGCGGGGTCAAGTCGTCCACGACCGTTGGGCGCTTCTGCTCTCAACGGGAGCGTTGCAGGTATCAAAGTCGGAGCAAGCGCTGATGATGTCCACGGTGCACAGGATCCCCAAGTTCTGAGCGGCCGCTCCTCCTTCCCTTTTCCCTCGTGCGACACTCGATGGACGTTTCCTTCCCTCCGCCTTCCTTCCCTCTTCCCCCTTCCTCTGCCTCGCTTGCGTCGCGCTCTCTTCCGCTGTACTACCCCTTCTCTCCCTCCGCTCCACGAGCAGTCCCGCCTTCGCAATGTGCACGCCGTGCTGTCCAATGAGACCGGGCGAGAGCCGAGGACTGTGCTTTGGTCGCGCCGCACTCGCGCTGAGCGCAATCTCACTCGGACCAGAGCTGAGCTGCCTGAGCCGACACCGAGGACAAGACGACGAACTATCATTGCGTGTTGCACGAGCGAAGAAACGATTGGCAGGACAAGGGGAGCGAGCGAGGAACGAGGGGCGCATAGTGGAAACAACGGGGACCGGGACCAACGAAACGAAAGCAGCTGTCACCCCCCCCTTCTTAGTACCCGCCGTACGACGACATGGCACGACTGGCCCCCGCGGCCACGCCGCGCGATGAGCGGCCCGCAGTACCGCCCCCTGCGAGGTACGACGACGAGGACGAGAGGCCGCCGCCGCCGTAGCTCATGCCCGCGCGGCCGGCCGCGCGTGCGCTCGAGGAGGCCTTGGAGAGCGAGTGGGCAACGACGGCGTCGCGCGTCGCCTCGTGCGTGGCGCGGGCGTGATCCGCCGAGGTTTTCGCCTGCTCGGCGATGGTCCCCGCGGCAGTGGCGAGCCTCTTAGCCTGATCGTGGAGACGGTGGATGATGTCCTGCACTTCAGGCTTGTGTGCATAGTTGCGCGCGAGGTCGGCGAGCGCCTCGGCGTGGTTGGAGACCTTCTGCTCGTTGGTGGTCGCCTTCTTGACGACGCCGTCTGCCGCGGCGGTCGAGGCGGTGGCAGCCTCGTGGGCGTCCCCTGCGGCGGCAGCAGCGGACTCGGGGCTCCCGGCGAGGCCAGAGGCAGCGGCAGAGCCGGCGAGACCCATGCCCCCACGGCTCCGCGACATGCCGTTGCCCATTGAGCCAAGGGCGCCTTCTTCGTCCGACGACGAGTCGTCACCTGCGCCGGCGGTGCCCAGACCTGCTTGATTGCGTCAGCGTGGAGGAAGGGCCGAAGGAGCGAGCAAGGGCGCACCGGCCATGGCGCTCACGCCATTACCCGACAAGCGGGACGCGCCCGACAGGCCGTACGAGTCGCGCCCGTAGCCGCTGCCGCTGTAGGCGCCGGAGAGGTAGGAGGAAGTACCGCGAGCTGCATTGGCCGCCCAGGAAGAGCGTCAGTGGCAGGCCCAGCGCGCGCAGAGCTGCAAGAGGTGGGACCGCACCCATGTCGTGGACGAGACAGGCGAGGGAGACGAGTCTGCGATGGAGCGGAGCTGGAGGTGCACGAGTGCGAGTGCGAGTGAGGAGAGCGGAAGCAAGGATCCAAGGCGCAAGCGCGGCCCCCTTTTGAGCGTTCGCGGACAGGAGACCCCAAACGCCCGGCGGACAGTCCGCGGGGCTCTTATCTCGGCCCGTGCGCACGTGGAGTGCCCTGACGACACGGACGGCCTCCTGAGTGAACGAACGCACGTCTCGGCACAACTTGCGTGCGCGCGTCTCGGCCGGCAGGGGGACGAGCGAGCTGGCGCGGGTCAGAGGCACAAGTTGACTCCGCTGGCCCGTAAGCAGGCCCACGCAAGAGTCTGCAAGAGCCTCGGCAGTCTGATCCGAGCAATTCAGGCGAGGGGGGGAGCGCGGCACCGGCAGCGGAACTTCGGGGACAATGCAGAGCGGGCGTCGAGAGGAGCGTACAAGTTCGACGGCCTGTGCCGTTCAGCGCCTTGGTCTCACGCGACCTTGTGAGAGCACGTGCAGCTGGGCTTGAGCGAGGTCATGGCAGCGCGAGAGAGAGAGGGCTGCGGAGGGAGGAGTCGGCGAGGGTGAGCTGCCTTCACCTGCCCGCTCTCCCGCAGGCATCTGCTGCTGCTCGTCGAGCACTTGCCAAATCGCTTTAGACGGCTGTCGACTCGCGCTCGCCCTCCCTGCGACGCCAAGCAGTCAAAGCAGCCGCCTTCGAGCGTCTCCTCCAGCATCCGGCACTCGAGAGCATCTAGATCAGCGACAGCGGCCTGACAAGGCCCTCAGGACAGCCTTGATTCCTCAGATCGGTCTCAGGTGCGCTGCTCCTGTCCCTCTGGCGCTCAAAGGGCTGAGGACACCTCGCGCGTTCCCATGTGGGGGAGTCGGCGAACACTCTCGGGAATCGACGACGCGGCCCACCGAGGTGCTCTGAGGCGCCTGACAAAGCCCTGAAAGGCTCTTGCCCACATCAGGATCAACCGAGGCTGAGGGACGAGCAACGACTGCGGCGGACGTGCTTCCGGACAACTTCACTGCCCGCGCCCTCGATCCTGGCAGCTGACACTTGGTCGACACTCGACAGTCACAGTCAGTCGCAATGCTCCGACGACTGTCCGAGGCGTCATCTTTCCTCTCGCGCGGGTCGCCGTCCTCGACCGCAGCCGACACACCTCCTCCCTTGCCTTCCTCCGAATCGAGCCACTCCCTGTCCTCGACCGCCTTGACCGAGGCACTCTCGTACGACCTCGTCCCCTCGCCGCAGCCTGACCGCGTCGCGCACGCCAACGAGGACTTGCGGCAGGCGCTCGAGGAGCTCCAGCAGGCGTCCCCGAGCGACGTCGAGGCGCGCCTCTCCGCGCTCGCGACGATCCAGCTCGTGCTGCAGGAGCACGAGGCGAGCGAAGTGCAGAGCGCCTTCGCGAGCCTGGGAGGGTTCGAGATCGTCGTCGGCGCGCTCGCGAGTGTCGACGGAGCGCCTCGTCCCCAGCCACCCGCCAGTGCAGACGACAACGGTGACCACAGCGGCAGTATGGAGAAGGCCTCGCCTACGTTCGACGAAGACGACGTGCGGTACCACCTCGCGACCCTCATCTTCCACGTCCTCCACCTCGCGCTCCGCCTGCCCGCCAACGCCAACTCACTCTCCTTCTCCGCGCTCGCCTCGGCCCTCGACCTCTCCGGCATCGTCGCGAGGGACCTCTCACTCGACGACAAGACGAGCGGCCTCTCGCTCTTGTGGGCGTTCTTTGTTGGCGACTTTTCCGAAGGCGCGAGCGCCGTCCTCGTTGCGCGGTCCAGGGTTCTCGAGCGGCTTGAGGGCGGCGACGAGGCTTTGGGCGACACGAGCACAAGCGAACGACCGACGCCGATCACCGTCGTCCGCGAAGTTGTCGCAGCGCGACGCGATAGGGGTCCCGTCGAGAAGGTCGCCCACCCTGCAGCTGCCCAACTTCTCCTCGAGCTCGTCGAGTCGACGCTCGACGCGAACGTCGAAGGCGAGGCACGGCTGCGTCTGACGGTCCTCGCCCTCGTCGGCAGCCTGCTCGACCGCCGAGACGGCGAGCGCAGCGTCGCCAGGCTAAGCGAGGCGGGCTTGCTGCGCGTGGCCCTCGAGCGGGTGGTCGGGTGTGGGCCCGGCGACGGCGCGGGGCACCGTGTGGCGGATGGAGAGGAGAAGGAGCTGTGGAGAGAGATGGTCGTTGCGCTGCTGAGCAGCAGCGGCGCAGGAACGGAGGATGCGCGCCGGCTCTTCCAGGCGGCAGACGGCGGACTGAGGCTTGATGCCGAGGTCCTCAAGCTCATGTGCGTGCGGCGCCCCTGTTGTGTCTTCCGTCATTGAGATTGACCGCCCGCCCACAGCCTCGACGCACTGCCAGGGTCGCGGAATCCGCCCTGCCTCGAGTTCGACTTTGCCCGCACGACCTCCGCCAGCCTGTCGCTTCGCTCCCTCGGTCGCCCCTTTCCGCCAGCCACGCACGGCTACACCTTCATCGCCTGGGTCTGCGTCGTCTCGCCGCCGACCTCGTCCCCGCTCATCCTCTTCGGCGCGACCGACCCCTCGTCGCGGACTTTCTTCGAGCTCTCCCTCACTCCGTCGCTGCGCTTTGCGGTGCAGACGAGCCTCCGCACGCCGCCCGTCGAGTTCAGCGCGCACACTCTCTCGCCCGGCGCTTTTCACCACATCGCCCTGGTCCACCAGCGTCCCAAGTTCGTCTCGCAGTCGACCTGCTCTCTCTACGTTGACGGCGAGCTCGTCAGCTCGGTCAAGCTCGCCTACCCCGCCGCGTCACCCCACGAGTGGGACGTCCAGGCGTGGCTCGGCACGCCCGCTGAGCGCGCTGCGGCGCCGTCGCGCGAGGACGGCGAGAAGCGCACGGCGCCGAGGTGGAAGCTCGGACCGAGCTGGCTCTTGCACGGCGAGCTGCAGGCCGAGTTTATCGAGGTGTGCTATCGCCTCGGGCCACGCTACGCGGGCAACTATCAGGATGTCCTCGGCCGATTCCTGTGCGTCATCCTGCGCCTTGCACAGCTTCGTCTGCTTGAAGCAGAGCTAATTCTGCGCCGCGCAGCACCAATTCGTCTGCCTCGGCACTCAACGTTCGCCTCGATTCGCTCTCGCGCGACACGGTCGCCCCGCGCAGCAGTTCGGCCGTCGCTTCCTCCCCGCTCATGTACGCCCTGCGGCACAAGGGCTCTGCCGTCATCCCGGAGCACCGCCTCTACTTCTCGCTCACGGCCGCCAACCTCCTGGCGCCCCCACCGAACGCGAGCGAGACGGTCAAGCTCGCGGCAGCGGCCAAGGGGACCGCGATCGTCAATGCGGCCGTTCCGGGGCAGATCGAGGACACGGTCGTGTGCTTGAACGGGCTCGCGGTCGTGGACAACGCAACGGTCGTGCGGCCCCAGGGGCTGGACAACGCGCTGTGGGCGGCTGGAGGGACGTCGCTCTTGCTCGAGTGGGTCGAGAAGGCGGCGACCGCCAGAGAGCTCGAGCTGGCCGCGGGCGTGCTCGTCGAGGCGCTGAGTGACAGCTGGCGGCTCAATGAGGAGGCGGGTGCGCTGCGCTTCCTGGTTCTGTGTTCGCTCCCTCCCTCCGCTGACCTCGCGGCACTCTTCGCAGAGGAGCGCCACGCCTACGAGATCCTCGCTCTTCACCTGCGCAAGAAAGCGGGTCTCGTCACGGCCGTCGTCCACGACTCGATCCTCCAGCTCGCGGGCTTTGACGTCGCCTCTCCCGCTCGCTCAGTGGTCTCGAACACGCTCGCGTTCCAGCACCTCGTCCTCGACTTTTACCTCTGGCGAGAGACCGACTTGTCCATCCAGATGGCGCACTTTGACCGGCTGCGCGATTTGGTCACCACGAGCGAAGCGGCAGAGTTCAACCTCAGGAAACTCAGCAAGCTTCGTACGTCCCGTCCCGCCTCCCGTCCGGCCTCAGGTTGCATCGACCTGACTCAGATGAGAACCAGACGTCGTCCGCAAGATTGTCTCGGCCCTCCGCAGCAAGGTCTTTGACGCGGCGCTGGTCGACGAGGTCGTCGATTTCCTCATGACAATAGTCCGCTCGGCGTTCACGACCGACACGATTCGCTACCTCGCGACGTACCTCGCTGCTGCTCTGACTACTAGTGCGTGACCCTTGCCGTGCTTGATGGCGCGCACAGCGCTCACTCACGCTCGCGTTGCAGACGCGCCGACGACCACGACGGCGGACAAATTTGCGCCCATCGCGGACGATGGTGCCTTCATCCTCGACGCGCGCAAGGTGGACGCCGCAGGGCACCGTACAGCGCTTCGGATCCTGCAACAGCTGCACGACGTCCTCCTCGATTCAGAGCAGAGCGGCGCGCTCGCCAAGTGGTCCAAGCACATCCGTGAGTTGCCGGTCGTGGCCTCGCGCTTTCACACCTCAGCTTGACTGATTGATGAGCGTGCGTACGCAGGGACGAAGTGGGCGCTGGCGCTCCTGCAGGACCGTGCGACCCCGCCGCTCGCGGCCGTCCTCGTCCTGCGCGTCCTCGTCCGCCTCCTCCAGACGCAGGGCCAGGCCTATCTTGCCAAGTTCGCCAACAGCGACAGCGGGTTTGTCATCCTTCGCGCCGCCCTGCCGCGCTTCTGGAACCTCGGGCAGCTGCACCTCGCGCTTTTTGCTCTCCTGCACGAGCACGACGTCACGAGCCTCCCGCTCGACGCTCCCTTCCAGACCTCAACACTCCTCTCGTCGTCAGGCAGGGCAATCGCTGCCGCTCCAGAGATCATTCGCGTCGTCATCGCCGTCGTCGGCCGCGCTCTCAAGAGGCTCGACGAGGTAGACGACGAGTCTGCGGCGATCAGCCCGGCTGCCAACGACATGGACGACAAGGAATCGGCACCTCGTGCGACGACGCTCGACCGCGGCTTCGAGGTCATCGTCGACTTCCTCGCCCAGGCGGGGCGCACGACCGCCGACGAGGCCGATTGGCCACTCCTGAGCTCGCGTGTCGCCCTTGCAGAGCTCATCGCGGTGTTGAGGCCCGTCCTTCGGCTTCCATCGCCGCCCGAGTACCCTCCCACCGCCGAGGTCCCGCCGATTCCGATCCTCAAAGCCGCGACAGGCTTCGAGCTGCCTCAGCCGAGCACGAGCGACGGGCTTGCGCCGTTGGCGAGCGCCGCGGCGCCGCTGAAGCTGCAGATTCCTTCGTCGCCCTCCAATGCGCCGGACGGCGCAGTCACGCCACTCAGCGGGCTCGAAACTTCGTCCCCGCCTCTCGAGCCCGGCACGACCAGCCCCGCGGCGACCCTCGTCGTCGACCTGCTCGCGCAGCATGTCACGCACGGCATTGTATCGCGACACACACGCCAGGCATCGTCGCTGACGCCGACCCTGGCGCAGTTTGCCTCGTCCGACCCGTCGTTGCAGCCGCTCCGGCTGGTCCTGGATGCGGGCGCGACCGACGACGGCCGCAGCCAAGTCGTCTTCCGCACGCTACTTATCAAGGAGGCACTGCGGCGCCTGTCGCGAGCGAGCTCGACGCCGGTCGTTGCGTCTCGCGTCTCTGCGCTCGTCGAGGTCGTCACCTCTTTGACGATCCAAGGTGCGTCTCGCGCCTTCTCCTTCAACAATGCACGCCGCCGACCAGCTGTACGCAGGGTGGGTCGCCGATGTCCCAGCGGTTCTGGGCTTTGTCCTCCCGTGGTTGGAGAAGCTGCTCGACGAAACTGCGCTGGTCGCCTCGCCCGTGCGCGCCGCGCACATCGACTCCCTGTTCTCTTGCCTCGGTCGCCTCCTCCTCGTCGGGTACGGCAGTGTGCTCCTGGACTGGTTTCGAAAGCTTCTGACGCTGCTACCGCCGAGACAGCCTGCTCGATCCCGCCAGCGTCGCCGCGACGCTCGACCTCCTCGCCACGCACCAGCTCGTCGCCTTCTCGCCACAGAACGGCGACGAAACCAAGGCGCGATTGCTCTTCTACCGCCTCGCTCGCCTCGTGCGCCTGCCGGAGCACGCTGGCGCCGCGATCCACGCCCTCAAGCTTTTCGCCCTGCAGCGGCCGACGGACGTGGACGCAGTACTTTGCGGAGGCGAGGAAGACGGTGCGCACTCTGCTGCAGCTCACGTTCCGCGAGTGGGGATGACTCATCCGTGCTCACGTTCACAGGTTCGCACGCGACTTCCGTCGTCACCGACGTCGTCGAGGCAGTACGTTATGCCCTCGTTCCTCGCTTTCCTGCACCCCTCTCACCGCCTTCCGGATGCAGGACGAAAGCCAGTTGCTCGACATCTTGGACCGGCACGACGAGCAGCTCGCACGACTCGACTCGCCCTGGCTCTCTGTCCTCGTCGAGGAGAGCGCGCGGGGTCACGCCGCCGTCGTCGCAGAGCTCAAGCGCATGCAAGACCTCGCTGCGCAGCTTAAGCAGAAGCGCGACAGCCATCGGCGTCGCCTCCGCAAACGCAGGCGGTCGATCTCGGATTGGAAGAGCAGCGTGCAGGAGCAAGACGGTGCGAGGGCAGCTCATGTGCGTCAACTCCCCCTGCTCGCTGGGTGCGTCTCGCGCTGACCGCTCGGGACCTTGCAGGCGCAGCAGGATCGCGCGGAGCAGAACGAGCGCACCGCGGCCGAGTGGGCGCGCCAGCTCGACGCGAGTGTGCCGCAACCTCTGCTCGGCGCATCCGGTGTGCGCGTCTCCCTCGACTACACCGAGGGTACGCCCGACGACCTGCCTCCTCTCCCAGCCGCAGGCAGCTCCTTACTTTTTCGTCCTTGTGCAGGCCCTCACCGCGTGCGCAAGAAGCTCCTCGTCGAGAAGGTCGTCGACGCTGTGGGCATCCCGCAAGGGACGACTCCGGCAACGCCTCGTTCCGTCGCCGCTCCCGCTTCTCCTGAAGGTGCGCTGGTGTACCTGCTCATCTGCGTGAGCGCCCAGAGCTTGACGGCTCGTTCCCTCCACAGAGCCACAGACTCCGTCTCGTCCTTCCTCGCCGGCCGGCGATGAAGCCAAGGCGCAGGAGGACGACCTTCTCCGCGGTGCGTCACCGCCGTGTGACCTTCAACCGCTCGTCACGCTGATGGGTACGCACCCCTGCAGACCATCCGCAACCTGAGCGCGAAACCGACGAGGTCGTCGAGGAGGACAAGCAGCGCAAGATTGTGCGCCTGCTCGAAGTCGGCGACCAGTTCCAGGCCGTGTACAACGTCTGCAGCATCCGCGGCGTCGAATCGTACCGTGCGCGCCTCTTTGTCTCGCCTCATGCCCCCCTCGAGCGCACGCTCATGCGTTCGACACACACAGCGGCGCTTCTCCTCATCGGCGTCAAGAACCTTTACCTCGTCGACGCGTACTTCTACACTGCTGCAGGAGAGGTCATCGACAGCTGGGAGGCGCCGGACGAGGTGCGAAGCGGCCCGTTCGACCGACTCTGCGTGCCCTGCTGACGAGCCTGCCCGTCACAGGAGCGCGATCCGCATCTTCAGACGCTCGCCGACCTCGCAGGGCGCAACACCCGCTCGCCGAACTCGAACGCGCACGTCGCCAAGCGCTGGCACTGGTCGGACCTGCGCGAGGTGCACGAGCGACGCTTCCTCTTCCGCAACTGCGCACTCGAGCTCTTCTTCGACGACGGCCAGGGCTTCTTCCTTACCTTCTCCAACGACCGCCAGGCCGAGGCGCTGGGCGACCTCGCCGAGCGGTGCCCGCACGCTGTCGCGAGTGGCTCGCTCAGCTTCTCTGACCCGTCTTTCGGCGGAAAGCTCGGCGACGCGCTCCTCGGCCAGAGGACCAAGCTGGAGCGGATGACGAAACGGTGGGAGCAGCGCCAAATCTCCAACTTCGAGTGTGAGCTTCCCTTCGCGCACGATCGGGTGCTTCCGTCACGACCCGCTCACCGCTGACGAAGGACGAGGAACACAGACCTCATGTTCCTCAACACGTCGGCGGGCCGGTCGTACAACGACCTGACGTGCTACCCCATCATGCCTTGGGTGCTCGCGGACTACGACAGCGAGACGCTCGATCTGGACGACCCCAAGAGCTTCCGCGACCTCAGCAAGCCGATGGGTTGTCAGACCGACGAGCGCATGCGCGAGTTCGTCAGCAGGTACGATCAGCTCGGCGAGCTGGGAGACGATCGTACGCCGCCGGCGCATTACGCCACTCACTACTCCTCAGCCATGACCGTCGCGGGGTACCTTGTCCGCCTCGCGCCCTTTACCGAGGCGTTCCTCGATCTCCAAGGCGGCTCCTACGACCACGCCGACCGTCTCTTCTGGAGCATCAAGCGAGCGTGGGAGTCGGCGAGCAGGTGCGTTGGTCCATCGGCGGGCGACAGAGCGAGCCGCTGACTCGGTGCGCGCGAGCTCAGGCAGAACCGCAGCGACGTCCGCGAGCTCACGCCCGAATTCTTCTACCTGCCCGAGTTCCTCGTCAACGTCAACAAGCAAGAGCTGGGGCGACGGCAGGAGAACGACGAGCCGATCGACGATGTCGCCCTGCCACCTTGGGCGCAAGGCAACCCGCGACGCTTCATCGAGCTGCACCGCGAGGTGCGATTCTTTCCCCTGGCCTTCATCGCTCACGGTCGGCGCTGACTCTTCCGATCCCAGGCCCTGGAGTCTGAGTACGTCAGCACCCACTTGCACGGCTGGATCGACCTCGTCTTTGGCTTCAAGCAGCGCGGCGAGGCGGCGGTCGAGGCGGTCAATGTCTTCTCGGCGCTCTCGTACGAGGGCGCAATCGGTTCGTCCTTCCCACGCCCTGGGTGTTGTGGTATTGCTCACGCCTTCGACTCTCAGACCTCGATGCCGTGACGGATCCTGACGAGCGCAAGGCGGCGTGCTCAACGATTCACAACTTCGGCCAGACACCCCGCCAGCTCTTCGCCAAGCCTCACCCTGCTCGACGCGCTCGCCTCAAACCGAGGTCGACGCACACGCTTTTTGCCCCGGATTTGCCGATCGAGCGAGTCGCGCCCACCCTCGTGCAGTCCGTCTCGCCAATCCTCTCGCTCGACTCCGGTGCGCCCGTCGTCTCAATCGCCGGCCCGCCATCGTCTTCGGCGCCCGACAAGATCCGAGTCGAGACCCTCCGCGCCCTCGTGGTCCCGCACGGAGGGGGCTTGACGCTGCAGTACGGCTTTGCGGACGGGTCCCTGCGCGTCTTTGAGAAGAGCGTTCATGTCCCCGTGGCCTTGCACGAGGGCGGACACACGGGCGGCGTCACTTGCGCGTCGTTCGCCGACCACTCGACGCTCGTGACGGGTTCCGCAGAGTGCGTCTCGTCGTTTCGCTCGCTTCCCCGTCCCTGCCCAAGTCTGATTCGCCTGCACGCCCTCCAGCTCGTCGGTGGCGGTGTGGCGGCTCGAGGTTCGGGCGTCCGGGCATAACAAATCGGTCCACCTCGGCAAGCTCGCCTCGCTGCGCGGTCGCCACTTGGGCGCAATCACTTCACTCGCCGCGAGCAAGGCCTACTCGATCATCGTCAGCGGAGATGCCTTCGGGGGTGCGACATTGTGGGACCTCAATCGGCTCAAGGTACGCTGTCGGTGCCCTTCCTCGATCGCACGTCGCTGATCTTCGACCGTCTGCAGCCCGTGCACGTCCTCGAAGGTCACGAGGAGAATGTCCGGGCTGTCGCCATCAGCGAGACAACCGGCGACTTTGCGACCTGTTCCGGCTCGACGGTGCGCGTCTGGACGGTCAACGGCATCCTCCTGGCGACGCAGAGCACCGGCAGTTCTGCTCAGCCCATCACCGCCGTCGCGTGGAGCAAGGTGCGATCTGCTCATTCCTTTTCATGCAACCACCTCTGACCGTGCGCTGCTCCCCGTACAGAGCGAGACGTCGCCCGTCATTGCCGCAGGTCACGCCAATGGCCGTATCTGCGTGCTCAAGCGGGTCCACGACCCGTCAACCTCGACCGGCGAGCCCTCACCTTCGCCTCGACGATGCACCCGCCAGAGCTGACCTTGGCGCCCTCTGACAGGCTGGTCCCTCGAGACCGTGAACACTCTGCGCCCCGAAGACCGCCTCTCTGCCGCAGTCGACCTCTCCTCGTCCCGTCGCTCTCGCCGCTCGCTCGCGCCGCAGGACGGCGCAGCCATCACGGCCCTTCACTTCACAACGCGCACGCTCTACGCAGGCACCGCGAGCGGACGCGTGTACCTGTTCAACCCGCCACCGACCGAGGTCTTTGTCCCCGACTCAGCTGCGCCGGCGTGCATGGCCTGCGGGACAAAGTTCGGCGTCCTCGAGAGTGCGTCCTTCCTTCGTCTTCTGAGAGGATGCGCGGACGGCATGCTGACTTTGCGGGGCGCACCCAGCCCGCCGGCGCTGCGCCGCGTGCGCAGGCGTGCTCTGCACCCTCGACACGACTCGCTCCCTCGAGGCTGGCGGGCGCTTCTGCGGCGAGTGCTTCTCTGTGTTGTCGCCGCTCCTCGTGCAGTAGGCCCTATTTGATGTGTATCCGAGCTGGCTTCTCGGTCTCGGACGTCGCGAGCGAGGGTAAGCGGGACAGGTCATTGGGGAGAGACTTCGCAGGGAGAGACGACCGAGGACATGCAGTACAGCAGCAGCAGCAACGGCAACAAGCGTTACACCGACACGCACCGACAGCGCCGAAACATGCCCTCACCCCGACCCTCAACAATCCGAGCGCCTCCCGCCTCAGTCCTCGTCACTGTCCGGCGGCGGCGCCACCCTCTTTTGCTTCGTCGCCCTCGATGACTTGCGCGTCGCAGCCGGGGACGACTCGTTGCGCGAGGCGGCGGCGTCCGAGTCTGCGCGCGCGCGGGCGGTGCGAGGTCCGAGGATGTCAGTGGCACGCACGAAGGGAAACAGCTGCGAGAGCAGGAAACGGTCGCTCACCGTCGTCGTCGTCATCGACGAGCTCGTCGTCCTCGTCCTCGTCCTCCTCACCAGCCGGGCGGCCCCGCTTCTTCCCCTTCTTCGCCGCCGCCTTGCCCTTGCTCTTGCCATTTTTCTTCATCGCCGAGGCCGCGCCAGGGCCAGGTGACCCCGCCTCGCTCGTCGCGCGCACGCTCTCGTCCGCCTCGTCCTCGTCGTCGAGCCCGAGCGCCGCGACGCCGACGGGGACGCCGGCGAACTTGCGCGTCTTGGGGTCGCGCGGCCAGACTCTGCAGGGTTTCGTGGCTCGGTCAGGACACGATGCGCTGCGGAGGGAGAGAGAGGGGAGGGGTGCGACGCACTGATTGCACGGGTCGGGCGGGTTCGAGAAGTGGTCGGGGCACTGGCCATTGGCGCCTAGCCGCCTCGTCGCGCAGAACGTGTGCAGGCGGATGCCGCACGACGGGTTGGGGCACGCGTAGCCCTGCGACAAAGGACGAGCCATGGAAGTGTCAGTGCGGGACGCAGCGCAGGGTCTACCGGAAAGCGAAGGAGGAGACGCACGCTCGTGACGATGGCGAGGCAGTCGTTGCAGTCGACGACGATGCGGTGTCGAGGATCCGGCTCTTCGTCGTCCTCCGGGTCCTGCGCAAAGGTCTCGCGGAGGTAAGGCGCGAGCTCGACCAGCGAGCGTGGGGAGAGGATGAGGCGGCCGGACGGGTGGAGCGAGAGCCAGCCTGTTGGTGAATGAAGGCGCGACGAGCTCTGTGAGCGATGAATTCTCAAGTGCATTCAGGCGAGGTGAGTGTTGGACACACCCTTTGCGAGGAAGCTCTTGATGAGCTGGATCGCGACCGTCTTGGTGAGGGGCTGCTTGGCGCAGCGCACCGCGTCTGTCTGCGAGATGCTGTAGCTCAACCTCGGCGCGAGCATGATCTTCTCGACCTGTGCGTGGCGAGGCGTCCGTCAGTGCGGGTCTAGCGACGACCGAGCGAGAGCGGCGAGGACGCACGACGGCCTTGAAGAAGGCAATCTCCTCCGGTTTGTACTCGGTCGCAACCTTTGCCGGCTCGTCCTGGATCGTGTTGACCTGGAGAGAGGGCGCGTGTGTCAACAACGCTGGCTCGGGGCTGGGTGCGGCTCGCCATGGAGCGAGACGAAGCCGAAAGGCGGACGCACAAGGATGTACATGCCTTGGCCCGACTCCTGGTCCCTTGTCGCCTTGATGTCGAGGCCGCACAGCGACAGGCCGGGCTCCATCTGTGCGACAAAGTTCTCGAGCGGAGGCGGTGCGTCAACTGCGAGGCAACGTTGCGAGGCGACGTTGCGAGGGGTGGGTGGGGAGGAGATAGGTTAGGTTCAGGGCACGCGGCAAGCTAGAGAGACAGAGACACGCGCGCACGCCTGCACAGCTTGACGCATTCCTGGTAGAGGGCCTTTGCCGTGTCGAGGTGGACGACCTTGCGAGCGACGAGGGCCTGGAGGAACAGGTGCCGGCACGTCTTGAGCGGGTCCTTGAGGTCAAGCGCGGCGAGCTGCGCGGCGTTGTCATTCTCGTCGTGCTCCTCGTCTGCTGCCGTGCGTCCCTCGCCCTTGCCCTTGCCCTTGCCCTTGCCGTTGCGCTGTCGCGGGCCGCCGTCGTCGTCGGACGGAGAGGCGGAGCGCTGGGCGCGAGAGGTGGACGCGCGCGGAGCCATTCTTGAAGTGGGGGCCTGCAGCGGTTACGAGTGTGTCGAGTGCGCTCTGTCCCGTGTCAGAGCGAGAGAGATGGAGTGAGTGAAGCGCGCAAGCCTGACAACGCGCGTCGAGTCGCGTTGGTCGCGCCCACTCGACCGATGACAGCGAGGACTTCTCTCGCCGCCAGGCTAGCGTAGTCAAAGTGTCTGTTGCACTCGATGAATCAACGAGCCCGCACACCGAGCGAGACGCGGCCGAGTCTACCATCGCTCCGCACGCTCCCCCTTCGCAGGCGTCCGCTCCAGCTCCTTCAGCATCTCATCCCCCTTCCATCCAATGACGTCCTGCATCTCCAACCTCCTGAGCGAGTCCACACCCTCCTCCTCCTCGCACGGCCCAAACCGGACCGCCATCCCCCTCCGTTCACACTCCCGTAGGATCCTCGCGACCGCCCAGTCAAACTCGCCGTTCCCGCGCCACGCGTCCGCGCGCGTCCGGTCCCAGCTCGTGGGAAGGACGAGCTCCTCCAGCTCGCCCACGAGGGAGGTGGCCCCAGGTGCGCCCGCAGCCGAGTCGGACAGCGCGTACAGGGACGCTGGCGCCGAGGTGGACGTAGTGAGGGGTGACCGGCGCGCAAAGGCGGACGACAGCGACGCCGACGCGCTGACCTGGACGGCTAGGTCGAGGAACGCAGTCGACAGTGCCTGCGCTGCGACGAGGTGCGGGTCGAACGGGTCGCCCCTGGGCTCGCCCGCGCGTGTTGACGAGGGAGCGAGGACCGCCAGGGTCCGCGGACGGACGTCTGCGCGGCTTGCAGCGCTGTCGAGCACCGACCCTGTGACCGCCGCGACAGGCAGCGCGAGGTGCCTCAGCGACGCGCCGCACCGCTCGACGAGGTCGAACGGGTCGACGATGCCCGCCTGTGCCTGCTCGTCGGCCGAGAGAGGCGTGCTCGTTAGACTGAGCAGCTCTAGCTGCGCCGCCAGCTCCGCCGGATTGTGGGCTCCGAGGTCACGAAGGATCACGGGGTCGTCGACGAGGCGGCAGTGCTCGAGGGAGAGGGCCTTGAGCCTCGGCAACGTGTCGGTCGACAGGAAGTGCGCCGCCGTCGGTCCGTCTACCTGGACATTGGAGACGACGAGCGTCTCGACCGAGGGCAGTGGCGTGAAGAAGGGGGTGAAGCGCGACGTGGTTGTTCGGTCCGACAGCAGCGAGTCGACGATGGCCAGGTGGCGCAGCTCTGGAGTGACGTGCACATCGCGTCAGTACGCTTCTTCCTTTCCAGGAAATCGAGCGGGAGCAGACGCACGTCGAGCGTTGGCAAAATCGGTGAGCGAGAAGACGACGACCCTGCGCAGCTCGAGCGCCTCGAGCGCCGGGCACAGCTCGAGCAGCTTTGCGAGCCTCGTCGTCAACGGGCTCCTGCCCCCGTGTTCGTCGTCGCCTTGTCTCTTTGACAGTCCGCCGTCGAGTCGCAGCCGCGTGACGAGCCTCGCGAGGTCGGGCGCGCGCTTGACGGTCCGGAGGAAGAGGTTGATCTGCCGCACTGACGAGAGCGTCGGCTGGACGTAGAGCGCGTGACGGACGCGGTCGCGAGTCTGGGTACACAGGCGGGCGAGCGTGCAGGCCGTCGCAGCCGAGTCCTCGACGGAGAGCTGGAAAATGTAGAGGACGATCTCAACAGGGAGAGCGGGCAGGCGCTTGTTCGTCCGAGCGACGGGACGACCTCGGAAAGGCCTGTCGTTGACGCTGCAGGGCAGGTCGAAGGAAGGGTCAGCTCGTCGCGGGCAACCGGCTATCGCGTGGCGAGAATGCCAGCGGGCCGAGTGGGGGGAGCGCACCTGGGTCTACGCTCGCGACGGAAAGAGCCCGCGCGCTTCTTGCGGCGAAAGAGGGAGAAGAAAGGCATGCGCAGAAGAGCGCAGGATGGAGGAGTAGAGAGAGGGAGAGAGGCAACTAGGGCTCCGCTCAATGCCTCCGAAGCGGGCGACTGTCGAGCGGAAGGCGGGGCGACGGCGCGAGATGAGGGCCGAGGCGCCCAAAGTGCGAGGGCGGGACGACGCCGCAGCTGCTTGAATGGGTGCTTTCTATGTAGCGACGAAGGAAGGAAGGAAAGAGGGGCAAAGGAGACGAGCGGAAAAAGGCCAAGCGCGGACGTCCTCTTGTCCTCGCTCGTCCTCGTCCCCGAGGTCCTCGGCTTGCACGCTCGGCACTGCACCGCCTCTCTTTTTCGACGACGGCATGAGTGGATAGACAGGGCTATGTACACGTGTTGATTCTATCGTATGCCTAACAGACTGCCCCTTGATTCGAGTTTGCCCTCGCTGCCAATCAATCCCGAAGACGACGTCAACCCACTCTCGATCCTGCGACGCGGCTCGTCTCCTCCGGATCCCGAGTCGCCGCACCGCAATCAACGTACGCCATTCACGCCACGGTGGGGACGATGCCCGAGTTGAGGGGCTCGTTCTCGAGGTTGACCCTGCCGCTGAGGACGTCGACGAGGCGCTGCATGGGCTCCCACCACTGCTCCTTGCCCCTGCGGTTCTTGATGTCGGCCTGCGACATCATCTCGTCGACGGCGACGAACCGGATCCCGGCGCCCTGGATCGCGATCGACGCCGCGCCCGGGTTGCTCGAGCTCTGGACGTGCTGCTGCTCGAGCCAGTCGATGCACTTGACCGTGAGGCGGACGGCGCGGGTGCGGTCGCGCGGCGAGGGGACGCCGCCCTGCAGCGTGTGGCCGAGAGAGACGAGGCGAGAGTCGAACAGGTCCTTGCCCTCCTCGGCGAGGATGTTGGACAGGACCTCGGTCGTGTACGTCTTGGACGCGCGCTCGGCACTGCGCGGGGGTCGGGACACTCGGACGTGTCAGCACGCACGGGACATCAACCAGGGGAGATGCTGGAACCACGCACCGGATGACGAGGCGACCCTCACTCTTGCCGTTGACGTCCTGCTGGTAGCGCTTCTTGAGGAAGTCGACGTCGGCGACGAGCTGCTTGAGGTTGAGCCCCTTCTCGGGCGTGTAGACGATGTTGGCGCCAGACTGCGGCAAGGCGGTGCAAACGTCAGCGCTTGATCGCGCACGAGCGAGGAGATTCGGCGCTCGACCAAAGGAGAGCGAGAGGCACGACGACTTACGGCAAGCGCGCCGAGCATGGCAATGTAGCCGCAGCCGGCACCCTGGGTCTCGACGACAAAGACGCGGTTGCGGCTCGCCGTCGCCGACTGCTTGATGGCGTCGCACGCGTCGACGAGCACGTTGATGCTCGTGTCGGACCCGATGCTCCACTCGGTGACGGGCACATTGTTCGAGATGGTCGCGGGGAGGTGCACGAGCGGGATCTTGAGCGCCTTGTAGCGGTCGCGGGCCTTGGAGAGCTGGTTGAGCGCGACCATGCCCTCGAAACCACCGACGACGAGGAGCGAGTCGAGCTTGTACTCTGCGAGCTTGGCCGCGACGGCCTCCATGTCCGAGTCGGGCAGGGTGCGGTTCGTGCCGAGCTCGGAACCGCCGCGCGTGCCCCACTGGTCGACGCGCAGCCAGGTGAGCTCGGCCACGTTGCCCTCGAGGAGGCCGACAAAGCCGTTGTAGATGGCGACGGGCGTGTGGCCGTGGCACAGGCAGTAGCGCACCGCCGTGCGCGTCGCGGCGTTCATGCCGCCAGCCGGCGCACCGGTGCTGTGAGCGAGCGAGGAATGCCGAGGTCAGTCGGCGCCTGCTTGTGCGGAGAGGGGCGAAAGCGCGGAGGCGACGCACTGGATGATGCCGACGCGCATGCGCTGCGCCTCCGGCACACGGTACTCAGTGTTGAGGCGGGTCGTCGCACGGAAAGCGTGCAGGCAGTCCTCAAACTCGGGGTCGCGGAGACCGAGCGCGCGCTCGAAGTCCTTTGCCTCGATGGCCTTGGCGACCTCCTGCGTCTTTGCGACGGCCTCCATGAGGGGCTGGCGCGTGATCTTGTTCTCCGAGATGCCGATGACGGGCGAAGGAGTCGACGGCGTCGACGAGAGGACGGCCTCGACGGCTTCGGCACCCTGGAGGGTCGCGAGGATGCGGTCGTACGCGACGGGGTTGCCGCCGCGCTGGGTGTGTCCGAGGGTCGTGACGCGCGTGTCGAGGCCGAGGCGGTTGGTGAGGACGTCCTTGATCTCGTCGGGCGTGATCGGGTTGAGGTTGCAGTCGTGCGCGCCCTCGGCAACAATGACGATTGTCTTGCGCTTGCCCTCGTCGCGGTGCTGCATTCTCCCACTGGTCAGCTTTGCGAACAGACAAAGTATAGAGCACGGGCCCCCGAACGCACGCGACTGAGAACGCTGCACATCGAGCTCTGCCAGTCCTCGGCGGTGGGCGGGCGCTCGGGGATGAACATGTAGTCTGCGCCGGTCGCAATCGAGGCCATGAGGGCGAGCCAGCCGCAGTGACGGCCCATGACCTCGACGACGAAAGCGCGCGAGTGCGACGATGCCGTCGACGAGATGCTGTCGACAGCGTCGCAGATGCGGTGAAGGGCAGTCGTGGCGCCTGCGCAAGGCCGCACTTGTCAAATGCTGCTTCCCCGTCAGATAAAATGCAGAGTGAGACGGACCAATGGTCATGTCGGTGCCCGCCATGTCGTTGTCGATCGAGCCGACGAGGCCGACAATGTTGAGGTTCTTGTACGTGTCGCACTGCTCCTGCGAAATGTCGCCTGTGTGTACAAGGACAAGTCAGTGTCGTGATCGCAACCAGGGGAAGCGAGAGAAGCACGAGTACGCACCACGCTCGAGCAGCGCGTTCATGTGCTCGGGCCACTCGTCACGGAGCCTGTCGGCACCGGTGAGCGAGCCGTCACCACCGCAGACGACGAGGGCGTCGATGCCGTGGCGGACGAGGTTGAGCGCAGCCGTGCGGCGGCCCTCGATCTCGCGGAAGGCGGCGCAGCGGGCAGTGCCGATGAGCGTGCCGCCGATTGCGGCAAAGCCGCGGACGTCGTCCCAGCCGACCTGTGGGCGCATTCTACGTCAGGAGACCGTGCTGACCAGGGCGGCGACTGAAAGGAACGAGTCGGGACTCACGCGGATGATGTAACGGCCTTTGAGGGTCTGCTCTCCCTCGCCCTCCTTGAGGAGCTCTCCCTCGCCGTACGTCGCGACGAACCCGCCACGGCGCTTCTCCGGGACCGCCTTGGTCGAGACGGGCGCGCCGGCGAGGGGCGGGCTCGAGAGGTTGGTCTCGACGGCGGGCGACTCCTCGTTGCCGCGCACGAGACCCTCCCAGCCTTCGCGGACGACAAAGGCTTCGCAGCCGCTGTTGCGCATGCAGTCCTAGGTCAGTAGGGATGCTCGCGCAGGGCAGAAAGGTGCGAAAGCGCCGCGAGGGACAGGTGCGGGACGGCGCTTCCCGGGGGTCCTCCTCGTCTCAACCGCCCTTGAGAGAGGCGCCGCCCTGCCCGCCGCGCTGTCCCGTCTCGTTCCCGTCCGTCCAGCAGGTGTGTTAACGCCCCCGCCGCCACCACCGAGCTTCCCATCCTTGGCAGCCCCGCATCGCGCCTCATCATCCTCGAGACCGACCCTCCCTCCCTTCGTCCCCCGAGCCTCCCTTCCTCCCCGCGCCGCACCACAGAGGTCCCCCGAAGCCTAGGGAGAGAGAGCAAGGAACGCACCGAGCAATGGCCATCTTGACGACGGCGCGCACGGCCGCGTTCATTCCCGCCGAGTCGCCTCCGGACGTGAGGACGGCGAGCCTGGTGCGCCTCTTGCCCTGCGCCGCGCCCGAGTTGGGCGTCGCGGGCTCGGCGGGGGAGAGCCCGCCTGCCCCTCCACCGGCGGCGCTGTTGTTGCCGCCCCAGGCAAAGGGCGGCGGGGTCTCGGCGCCAGAGAGGTGAGGGGTGCTCGGGGCCGTCGAGGCGGGGAGCACCTTGTGCAGCTGCTCGGCGACGCGGTCGAGCGGGTTCGACGACATGGGGACTATCGGGGTGTGGTGTGCTTGAGAGCTGGTCGCTCGGTTGGGTTGGGGGAAGAGAGGGAGAGAAGAAGGAAGGACGAGGGCCGAATCTCTCGAGAAACCCAAGACGGGGGAGCGTCATCGATGGATCCGCCAACTTGTCCCGCTCCCGAGAGTGTCTGTGGGGCAAGAGCCAGCAGTGATTCATACTCACAGGACAAGCACTGTAGCCGTCACGGGCCAAAGAGGAGAAGAGTGCCGACTCGTGTCTCGACTTTGACCGCCTCAGCTCTCGCCCGAGAAGCGCGGGCGCAGAGCAGAGTTGCCAACCCTTGGGCCTCGTCGACTCTGACCCTACACAGCCATCAATCCTCCTCGCCCACGAGCCTCTCCTTCCACTCCCTCCACCCAACACTGACCGCGAGCGCGTCGGCCTCACTCCTCTCGACGGCGCACCTCAGCTTGACGCCATCGAGGACCCTCTCCCCCGCGCTCGCGCGTGTGAGGAGCCGCAGCTGGACGAGCGTCTGCACGAGGGCGAGGACGGCCGGGGTCCCGAGGGCGTACTCGAGGCGCGCGTCGACGATGGCGTCAAAGAGGGCCACGAGGCGCTCGAGCGGGAACGACTTGCCGCCGCTCAGGAGCGACGCGGCGCTCTTCTGCTCGTCCGTGCGCGTGGCCAGTCAGTTCGCACGTCCCCATCACACGCGTGGGAGAGAGACAAGAGCGCTCTCTCACGCGCAAAACCGCACGCACCTTCGGACTGGCCCCCTTCTTCCCAGCCTTCTTCCCCCTCCGGACCTTCTTGCCCCTCTTGGCGACCCCCTCGAGCTCATCGACGCGGACAAACATGCGCACGTCGCTCTTGGGCGGGTTGTGCGCCGCAAAGTAGGCCGCGAGGAGGACGTACCGCGCTGCGAGCGGGAGCGACTTGGCGAGGGTGGCGCCAGGCGCGGGCGCGCGGGAGAGGGGGAGGGGGAGGGAGGAGGGGGTGCTTCGGGGGAGGGAGAGGGACAGGGAGGAGGAGGAGGGCACGGCGGCAGCGGAGGAGAAGGGGTCGATCAGGCCCGAGGGGGCAGGGCGCGCAGGGGAAGCGACCGCCTCGGCGGCCCTCGCGGCGAAGAAGTCGCCCGACCCGCTCCCGCTACCGCTCGGGCCCGCCTCTGCGCCGTCCCTCGACGGCGAGTCGAGGTACGTCGGCCGCTTGGGCGGCGGCGCGATCCTCCCCGTGAAACCCACCACTGCCTCGCCGCCCGCGCCCGTGCTCGTCAACCCCGCAGCAGCAGCCGTCGGCGTCGTCCCCGCAGCGCCAGAGGCGGAGGCAGAAGCGGCAGGAGGAGGAGGAACGTCGGCGAGCGCCACGCGCGGGAGGAAGAGACGCTCGAGCTCGGCGGCAAAGTCGGGTTTGAGGGCGATCGAGAGGCGGGCCGTGTCGGTTGGGGCGATGGGCGCTGCGGGCGCGGGGGCGATGCGGCACGGGGAGAGTCAGTGTGACGCGCACGAGAGCGCTGGACAGGCGCGTGGGCGGAGGAAGCGAGCGAGAGTGTTCGGAAGGGCGGGGGGGAAGGGAGACGGCGAGGGGAGGGTGGGGAATAGGGCCGAGGCGGCAAGGGAAACGCACGGTTACTTCTCTCCCTCACCTCCTTCCACCTCCCCCACAGCCTCGCACACAAGTACGCCAGCTCGTCCACCTCGGTGACGGCCTGCCCGAACGTCGTCCGCACGACGAGCGCGAGCGAGCGGAACAGCTCGACGAGCTGCGCGTGCGAGAGCGTGTCGTGTGGGGTGGGCTGCGAGAGGGGAGAGGCGGCGAAGCGGGTGGTGAGGAGGTGGATGGTCTCTGTAGGGACGGGTTGAGGACGGCGGGCGTCAGACGTTGCGGGCTGCGAAGCAGGACAGAGAGACTGGGAGGAGACGTGCCGGCGCTGGTCATGTCGTCGACTGTGAGGAGCTCAGGGCTCGGCAGCCCGACCATCGACTCGCGCATCTTGTGCCACGGCAAGCGCGAGATGGTGACGACCGTGATGGGGAGGCCCGTCTGCGCACAGGCCGCTCACGCGCGAGTCAGTCTGTGCCGCTCTCCACTCGCCGCAGCACACCATCCGTGGCATGGAATCGAGGTGCAGAGTTGGCCGAGTCGGAGATAGGACGAGAGAGGACCGACGCACAATCTCGGCCAGGCGGTGCAACGCACTCGCGAACGTGACCCCGCCGCCCGACTCCCTCGCCGCGCCGCCCGCGCCTCCTCCTCCGCCCGCCAGCTCACCGAGGAGTTCCCCATGCTCGATGACGATGAACCTGCGCGCGGGGCCTCCCGGGGTGGGCGCGAGGTCCGCGGCGGGGTCGAGGGAGGACGAGGCGGTCGAGGAGAGGGTGGGGGCGAGACCGCCTGGGGAGGCGAGCGCCAAGAGGGCGCGGAGGGAGTGGTGGAACGACTCGAGCGTGTTGCGCAGAGGGGCGAGGAGGGCGGGCTTGTCGGCGCCGCCCGCGGCGGGGGCGTCGCGGTCCCACTCGAGCGTCCACCGCGGCTCGTCGTCGTCGTCGCCTCGCGCCTCCGCCTCCGTGTCCGTGTCCGAGCCGCCTTGGCGCGGGCTGTCGGTGCGATCGGTCCTCGCCCTCTTGGCGGGGCGCGAGGAACGGCCCGAGCGGTTGGCAGTGCGCTTGCCCGGGCGCGCGCGGACGACCCTGAGGCGCGCGAGGGCCGGGTCGGGGGCATGGACGGCGAGGTCGCGCTCGTCCCACGCGCCGTTGCTTGTCGCGGTGGACCATGCCGAGAGCTGGTGCAGGATCGAGTCGAAGGCGGCTTTGGCCGAGTGGATGTGGGCGAGGTCGAGCGAGGCGACTTTGGGGAGGAGGGCGTCGATCGAGGGAGGGGTTCCTGGCGCGGGGGGAGGGGAGGTGGTGGTTGCTCGAGTGACGGTGTCTGTGATGCAGCGGACAATGTGCTGAGCGTCGCCTGGGACGTGGAGCCAGATGGAGCCAGGTGGGGCGCGAGACGACACGACGGCGCACAGGTGCGACAAGACGCTCGCGAGGGCGGGCATGGCCGGTTGTGATGAGCTGATCTCGTTGTGAGGGACCCTGTCGAGCTGTGTCAAGGGCAGTCGGGCGGTGGAAGTGAGGGAAAGGGGAACGACGATGTTGGCTCATCGCATGAGTGGCTCGCTTGGTGCGAGAGGTTGGCACCTCGCTTGAGCCTCGTTCGACTCGCTGTGCAGGTCAGTGCAGCCAAGGGACCGCCCAACTCGACCCTCCCCGAGCCAGCGTGCACCCGCACACAAGAGTCACTCGCCGCACCCGCCCCCACCTCGAGTCCGCCATGGTCTGGGTCGTCGAGGGGACCCTCAACAGCCAACCCACACCCGCCAACGCGACAGAGTCCTTCCCGACACCGTCAAAGCACTACCTCCGCCCCAACCGCCTCTACCGCGTCGGCCGCGCAGGCGGTGTCCGCGCACCCCCCAAGCCAGGCCAGCCAGGGCCAGGGCCGGCCACCCGCCCGAGGCCTTACGACTTCCGCATCGCCCACCTCGCAGTCCCCAAGGAAGGCCTCGTCAGCTTTGACACGGGCGGCGCCGACCACTGGGACCCGGCCGCCGAGGACGACGGCGAGCCCTACCCCCTCGACGTCGTCCTCGGCAACAAGAAGCTGTCGCTCTCCCGTGCAGACGGACACCACGTCGACCTCGACCCCGAGCAGCGCTGCCAGGTCCGCGACGGCGACACGCTGAGGGAGAAGAACAAGGGCTTCTGGTTCACGTGCGTCTCCCTCGACTCCCTCCCTCCCCGGAGCGACATTCCCGCGAATGACACGGACTCTTGCCCTCGGACGCAGCTTCACTTGGGTCCCCGTCAACCTGTGCTTTGCCGCCGCGTCGGCTGAGAAGAAGAGGCAGCACGCCGCCGAGGCTAAGAAGCTCGGTGCGCCGCCCGCCCCCCTCCCTCGTCCTCCTCTCGACCCACTATCCTGACCGACGCCTTGCTGCCATCCGCCACAGGGATCAAGGTCAGCTACAAGGACGTGCGCGCCCACCACACCCACCTCGTGACAAAGTCGGCCGCGCCCAACATCTCGGTCACGCACGCCGCCATGCTCCAGGCCCACATCGTCGCCCCGACCTTCTGGGACGACCTCGTCGCCGCCGCGGCCCCCAACGCCTTCCCCGACCCCGCGCGCATCCCCGTCCGCCCCGCGCCCCCCGAGGCGGACGACGCCGAGGCGCGCGCGGCGCACGACCGGGCCACGGCGAGGTGGGAGCGCGACTTGGTCGCCCTCGAGGCCGACGTCGGGGCCGACTCGGCCAGGTGGTGGGGGCATGCGTTGCTCGAGCGCGACTTTGTCGCGGCGTGGCCGGACGAGCGCGCGCATGTCCCTGCCGCGTGGGGGGAGCAGGACCCGGAGAGGTGGGCGGTGCCGAGGATCGAGAGGAAGTCGCTCTTCGAGGGGGTGCTGGTCGTCAGCTTGCGGGGCAACGCCGACGCGGTAAGCTCCAGTCCCTGCTTACCTCCTCCCTGTCGCGTACAAACTCGACTCGCTCAGCCTGACGCTCCCCTCGCACCCCGGCCCAGGACTCCGCCCACTCGAACCTCGTCACCCTCGGCGGCGGCGCCTTCTTCCCCTGCCCACTCCTGCAGCACTCGCCCCTCCCCTCGAGCGTGGTCCCGCTCCTCGACGCCATCGACGCGTTCAAGGCCGCCGAGGGGCTCGCGGCGAGCGAGAGCAGGGTCGCGCTGCTGCCGCCCGAGGGGGTCCTCGACGCTGACGCTGCTGATGGGGAAGAGACGGACGAGGTGGTGCTGCGCCAGAAGGAGCTCGTCGAGGAGCTGCAGCGCGCGTGCGTTCACCTCTCTCCTCTCTCCCGCTCCTCCTTCCCCTTCCTTCGTGTCACCGCTCACCCGCACTGACGTTCTTGCCCTGCGGCACGACCACCCGCAGCCTCAAGGTCCCCAAGCTGTGCTACCCCGACGGACGCGACCTCGCGACGGCCATCTACGAGCTCTCGCCCGCGGCGCTCTTCGAAGGCGGGGCGGGCGTCCCCGGCGGCGCAAGCGAGGCTGAGCCGGGACCTTCGACCCGTGCGCCTCCTCTCCTCCCTCGAATCCTCCATTTTGCGACCCTCGCCCGCTGACACGCCGGCACTCCCCCGCCCGCCCGCACAGTCCGCCGGACGCAGACGATCACCCAAGCCCTCACGCAGGCGACCCCGCCGTTCCCGACAGGCGGCGTCCCCGGCACGCACCCCGACAGCGGCGTCCCAGCGCCGACCGCGTCCGCCTCGGGGTCGTCGGCGGCCGCGGCGACGGCGGCGGCGGGGGCGGAGGCGAGTCAGGAGGGAGCAGAGAGCGCGACGAGCCAGCCGCGCAAGGTGCGTCGATCTGCCTGGGAGACTGTCCCTCCACTGGCGAATCGTTCCCGCTGACCTGGGCTCGGTCTTGTCCTCGGGACGGCGCAGCTTACCCGCCGCGCTCGCACGGGGCGCACCGTCCTCGACTCGATGTTTGACGACCTGCCCGACGACGAGCCGCCGCGCGCCTCGACCTCTGCGGCTCTCCCCAGCGGGACGCTCGACACTGGCTCGCTCGGGTCGACCGCCATGGACGTCGATAGTGCGTCTGCGGCTGCGGCTCGCGCGGCACCGCCGCCGCGGGCGCAGGGCGAGCGCATGCCGCGTCGCCGCGCGGGGCGCAGTGCGGTGGACCTCCTCCTCGGCAACGAGACGCTCGACGCGCGCTCGATCGAGCGGGACCTCCCTGGCGGCGACGAGGAGTCGGCGGGCCCGTCAACGACGACGCAGAGCATGCACGAGGAGCTCATGCGCACCAAGAAGACGAGGCAGGAGCGGCTCAGGGCGATCGAGGAGGAGGATGAGAGGCTCGCGAGGATCGAGGAGACGCAGAGGAGGGAGGAGGGCAGGGCGGGCAAGGTCGCGGTCGTGGCGGGGAAGAAGCGCCGCGCGGTGTCGCCCAGTGCGAGTGCGAGTGGAGGGGAGGGGGGATCGCGCAAGCGCGGGGCGAGGAAGGGAGGGGATGCGCCGCTGTCGACGACGCGGAAGCGCACGCGGGCACAGAGCCGCGAGCCTACTGCGGGGCCGGCGGTGGGCACGTCGAGCGACGAGGACGACCTCGGTGCGAGGCGCGCCGCACGCAAGAAGAGCAAGGCGCCGCGGTCGCCCTCCCCGGCGGCGCCAGCACCGACCTCGACCGCCGCGCCCAGGAACAAGAAGGAGGCGGCCGCGCAGAAGAAGGCAGACAAGGCCGCGCGCGAGGCCGAGGCACAGCGGCTCCTGCAGCTCAAGCCGACCAAGCGTCGCGGCGCCGAGGCCGACAACCAGTTCACCGAGGAGTTCAACGCGCTCAAGATTGTGCGGCCGCAGCTCAAGCCCATGCCGCCGCGGGAGCATCGCCGCGTCGGGTGGGACGAAGAGGACTCGGATGCCGAGCGCGAGAGGCTCATCGTCGAGGACCACGAGCGCATGGACGCCGATGGCGACAGCGACGGCGACGACGACATGGACCCGGACCACTGGCGCAGGCCGACACAGGCCATGTTTGTCCTGCGCACGCTCGACGTCGAGCGCAAGGAGCGCGTGCAGGCCCGCGCGGCGGCGGCGGCGGGCGCCGAGACGGACCCGCGCTGGGCGGGCAGGCCCAACTTTAAGAAGTTCCGCGTGCGCTCTCTTCCTTCCTCCCTCCTCCCTGCTCATCGCTGAACTCGCTTGAGCTCAATCGCTCGCAGCCCAAGAACTCGAAGGCGCCGCGTGTCGCGCTTGCGCAGCGCCCGCAGGTTGAGCTCACCGTGCCCGACGTCGCGGACTTTGGCCTCGGCCCTGGTGCGTGCTCTCTTTCGCTACACATACAATGCGCGTTGCTGACGCTATGCTCCACAGGCTACAACGACCGCAAGGGCACGTCGTTCTCGCAGGTGCAGCAGGCCGACGACGAGGACGACGAGGACGAGATGCTCGCCGAGATGACGACGACCAAAGGGCAGACCAAGCTCACGTTTGGTAAGAAGCCTGCCGCGACGGCGAGCAAGACCAAGGTCAAAGCCTCGGCCAAGTCGGCGGCAAAGGGCAAGGGCAAGGGCAAGCAGGTCGTCGTCGACTCGGAGGAGGAGGACGACGACGACGACAGTGGCTCCGGCTCGCGCTCGCGTTCGCGGACCGTCCACGACGGCTTTGACGAGCTGGACTACAGCGACGACGACGCGCCGTCACAGCGTTCAGGCGCCGGAGGGCGCAAGGTCACCGGCGCCGCCGTGTCGTCGTCCTCGAAGCGCGCGACGACGGCGACTTCGCGCAAACCTGTCCAGACCATCATGATTGACGACAGCGACTCGGACGACTCTGACTCGGGTCTGACATTCAAGGTGCGTCGTCTCGAGCTCCTCACGTGTGCTCCCCCCCACGCCGGCCCGCCCATTGTCCTCGCTCCTCCCCTCAAGGGACGAGGGGCAGGCGAAGGGGAACGGGAACGGCGGACAGACCGGAGTTCCGCGTTTCCCGCCTGCGCCGGCCAATTCGCTGACGGCTGTTGCTGGTCCATCGTACCCGTGCAGGGCTTTGGCAAGAAGGGGGCGACGGCGACGGGGCGGACGCGGCGCTGACGGAGCAGGCGCGCGCGCGCGGTGCTTGCAGGCGGGAGCATGGGAGAAAGGGAAGGGGGCCGAGGGGTCCCGCAGAGGGGCCGGATCGTTGCTTGTCACCCGTTCGTGCGCATGCGTTCGTTCTGCCGCAGCGCGCAGCCTTCGCCGGTGCTTTCTCTGACAGGTACCGGGTCGACCGGGGCAAAGGTTGCGAGGCGCTGTTTAGAGACGACTCTGACTGGCTTCTGAGAGCTCAGGGAGCGGAAGAAGGGTCGGAAGACGGTGCCGCCGGCCCAACGGCGAGGCGTCGACGGACAAAGGGACGAGGCGACACTTCGCTCTCGCGCGCGCGCCCCCCCCCCCCCCCCCCACCCCCCCCCCCCCCCCCCCCCCCCCCCCCCCCCCCCCCCCCCCC
>SOZI01000026.1:0-103530 GCA_006352295.1 Rhodotorula diobovata | reverse complement strand
CCCCCCCCTTGGACCTCCCCGCCCCGCCCTCTGCCGCTCCCGGGTCCGAGCACGCCCTTTGTTTGCCGATCCTGGGCAAACAACAACACGAGAGCGCCGATGTAGCTCCTCCTGGCTGGCTGGCTCTGTGAACGCGCCTCCTCCGTCCCCGAGCGGCAGCCTCGAGCGCAGCACTTCCTTCATCTCCCTTTGCTTCCGTCGGCCTTGTCCTCGAGCCTCTCTCTCTCTCGAGCCTTCGCGTTAAGCTCAGGACGATCGACCACCGGCGACTCTTGAGCACCTCTCGACGACGTGCACTCCTTGGCTCCCGCCTCGCTCCCAAACTTGTCCCCCTTCGCGCGCCCTCGCCCCTCTCGCCGCTTGACCCTCATCTCCGACCGGCCCTTTCCTTCCTCCCTTACCCACATCTCAGCCTCGACCTTCGTTACTTGTCGAAGCCATGTCGACTGTGTCGGCCATTCCCATCCGCGGCGCACCGGGCGACCGGCACCACGTCCACGTCCTCTCGACCCTCGACCCCTCCTTCTCGCCCTCGTCGCTGCACCTCCAGCCCTACACCGCCTCGTCGACTGCACCTCTACCGTCGACGTCGCCAACCCGGGGGTACTCGCCGTCGTCGTCGCCTTCTCCCCCGCCGCACAACTACTCGCCTCGCCCGGCCTACGCCGTCCCGATGGGATCGCGCTGCGAAAAGGTCCCCTACGACGGCCCGGGCACGGCCGTCTACGTGAGGCAACCGACGCGTGCACAGCTGGTGCGTCTTTGTCGTCCTTGCCTCGTCAAGCATGACCGCTTGTCCCGAGGACTGACGCTCGTCTTTCGCTGCGCAGCGCGACAACAACTCGCTCTTTGGCTCGTCGAGCAGGCCTTACTACTACCAGGACCCGCAGAACAAGCCCGTGAGTCCTGCGGAACCGCGCATGCTCGCCAGTGACCACGGCCTGATGATTCTTCATCCCCTCCATGCAGTTCATCGACATCGACGGCAAGGAGTGCGGCGTGCGCTGGATCTACGTCGACCCCAAGGCGCGAGACCGCTCGTCCGACGAGCTGCGCGAGGACAAGGCCGGGTGCTGCATCATGTGAGCGTCGGCATGTGCAGTCCATCCGGCGTCGGAGGCGCGCAGGAGGCGCGGCGAACGAGTCCTCGTCGCCACGTCCCGCTGTGGTATTCTAGCTTCTTCCCCCATCTGTTGACCTTCTTAGTAGCTTCCTTCGGCATGTGTCGCTCGCGCTGTGCGCGTCGACTCGTCTTGCGCCGGCGGCCTGTACCCATCTCCCTAGTTGTGCCCTCTTCCACTTTCCCCCCCGCATCTGCAACTTATGAGCTCCCGTCTGTCCCACGCGCCTGCCATCGTCTCTCATTGGCTCAGGAGAGAAATCGAGGAGAGGCCAGCCTGCCGCCCGCTGAGACTTTCGAGCTAGTCTCGCAGGAACGGCGGTTTTCCTCGTCCTTGCCTGGTCTCCGAAACTTCACTGGCTCCCTGGCCCACTCTCGAGCTATTGCGCCATTGAGTGCCCTTAGGAGCGTCGAAATGCGCAGGACAGCCCTATGCAGCCGGCGCAGCGTCGAACGCTCTGGGCTGGTTACCACAAGCGAGGATGCCTCGGTTCGGGCAGGCCCCCAGAGCGCATACCAGCGGGGCTGGTCAGTTTAGTCGCGGTCGTCGTCGTGTCGTCGGGCATCTGCTGTCTGAGGGAGGCTGATGAGGCCGCCGGGACGGCTGACCTTCGCAAGTTGCCCCACGCCTGTAACTTGCGCCTCACTTGCTCCTCCTTTCGGCGCTCAGGCTAACGCTCTCTCGTCTGGGTAGCTCGTTCTTGCTGGCGCTCTTCCTCATTCGGCCGAAACGAGGGGAGCCGTCGGGAACTTTTGCGTCGCCTCCTGTCGGTACCTCAGACGTGGGTACCCGCGCGGTGTGGGCGTCCGCCAGTCCGCCAGTCGGCGTGCTGCTTCGATCAAGTCAGCACTCTCTTCTCCTTACCTCCCAACCCTGTCGGGGCAATGGCGAAGAGGACCAGGCCTTCCAGGGACGAGCTCGTGCGTGTTTCCTCTCAGCGCTCAGAGCGTCTCCCGTGGCCGCTGACTTCCTATCGGACTCGATTCATATGTCCTTGCGTGCGCGTGCCTCAGAGTACGAGAGGGCCGTGAACGCTGTGGTCGCGGCCGGCGTTGAATCCCTCCCACAAGACGAGAAGGCGATCACCGACTGCGGGCGGCAGCTCTGTGTGCCCTCCCTCCTGCGGCGATGGCTCAGTCTGGAGGCCGCCGGGCGCGCTCACGTCCACAAGAGGCTCAACGAGTGGGGCGACATGCTCGAGAAAGGAGATGTTTGGCTCGTGCGCCTTTCCTCGATTCATCGTCGTTCGCCGCAGCCTGCTGACTGGGGTCCGAGCACGACAGCCGACCTACAAGGCATTGTTTCCTCGCACCCAAGCAGAAGCATCGGAGAGCGCGTCAGGCCTGCGCGCTTGGAGGGAGGCCCAGCGGGCAGCGCGCCTCGCGTCGCCGAATCCCTCGGTCAGCGTGTTTGCTCGACCCCCCGCCCGTTGTTTGTTGTCCTGACCCCCAGATCTTAGACTCGACAGATCCAGCCGCCTTGGAGTGCGTACGAAGCCAAGGTCAATGACCTCATCAAGGAGGCTCTCGCGCAGCCACACAACGCCGATCGGAAGGGCGAGCTCGAGGGCCTCGGAGTCGCCGCGCAGCATGGCTGGGTCAAGACTCGCTACGAGCACAAGACGGACACTGCTGGCCGCCTCCGCGTCTTCGAGAACCTCGATCGCCTGCGCGAAATCCTCATGAGCAACGGGAGGCGGCAGAGGCTCGTGCGTTCGCTTTGTCTCCTCTCTCGTCTTCCCTGATCGCACTTGTTGACGCCCATGCTACAGCCCGTGTGGCAGGAGCTCTTCCTCCCGGTCAACAGGAGCTTCACTGGAGACGCCAGGCGGGCGGCCTGCGCACTCAGCAACCAGTGTCGGTCTTCCGCCAAGGAGCGCAAGGGAGTGAGGCACCCTCTTCGGCCCTGATTGATCCTGTTGACGGATGGCTCACTCTCTCATCGTCTGCAGGCAGCAGACACTGCTGAACGACCAGGAGCCGTGAGGCCGACGCCAGCGCGGCGAGCGGGTGGGCCTTCCTCCCGCTCACGTCGCGCAAGCAGCCGCACTGCCCGGCCGCGACCGTCCACGCTTGGAGAGCGTGAATTGCCGCCTGCGCCGCCGTCCTCCTCGCCCGAGCGTGAAAACGTGCGTCTGCGTTGCCCTCTTCAACCCTCCCTCGCTGACTTTGTCCCGCTTTGACCGGCATTTCTGGCGAGCAGTCGGCTCCAGCGTCTTCCTCCGGGTCCCACTCGATACAACGCGACGGCAGGCGTGCCAGGTCACCCAGCCGAACGACGAGCGCCTTGGCCGACCAGCAACACCCTCCGCGCTCCGACTTTGACTTTGACGAGTTCCTTGCCGGCCTGGACGCAGCGCGCTCGCCTCCAGGAGTAGCCCACCCTGTGTCTGAGCTCGAGGCTCCCGAGTGGCCGCTCACGGACGCGGAGGGCGGGCACAATGCGCGCGCTGGGTCCCCTCCTTCGGGCGGTGGCCTGCTGCAGATGCCGAGCATCGAGGGGCCGGACGCGCATCAGGGCATCGGCGGCGCCCCAAGCTACGAGCACCTCTTTCAGGCGAGCCATCTCGATTGCTGCATGCGTGAGGGCAGGCGCCCCGGCTTACCGCTCAGCGACCCTACGCAGGTCCCTCTCGGCGGCGGTTTCGCTCATGCACACGCTCAAGCCGACGCCCAGCACGGCGGTGCGCAGTTTCCCGAGCATCACTTCTTTGACGTGAGCAGTCCTCCTTTCACGGACTACACCTGCGGGGGTTTGCGAGCAGCCACCGACCGCCCGGCTGACTCTCCGCCTCCTTTCCAGGATTTCGCTGCCGCCCACGAGCATCCGCCTATGCAAGGCGGCTTCTACGGAGACGGATCAGGTGCTCTTGCCGCTCTCGACCACCGCACACCGGGCGTCCTCGTCGACCAGGTCGCCTACCCGCCGCCCCTCGACTGGACGCACGAGCCCCCCCTCCCTTGCCCGCTCTCAGGACTGCATCGAGGGCCGTGCTGCCACATCCCCGCGCCTCACGGTCCCCCGCCGACCTGCCACGTCCACTGCTGCGCCCCGCACGTCCCGTCACACTTCCCCTCGCCGGCATTCCCGTGCACAGCGCACCCCTCGCCCTACCTTCTTCGCCGACCACACGCCTCGTTCTCTGCCCACTCTCACGGCTCGTTCTGCCACAAGCACCAACACTGCCACCACTCCTACCCCTGCTGCGCGCCGCCAGCTCCTCCGCCCCAGCACTCGTTCGCCCCGTCCTCCCCCTTCGAGCCCGTGTCGCGCAACTGGCACCGGCCCGGTCTCTACCAGGGCGAAGAAGGGCACGAGGGAGAGGAGGAAGAGGGCGCCTACAGCCACCCCAGCGGGTACGTCGTAAGGGGTGCTGGCGAGGCTGGGCCGTACCACGTCCTCGGCAGGCGGGAGAGGGTGGGCCACGACCGGAGCCGCAGGCGGGAGGCCGCAAGGCCACTGTGGCAGTAGGTGGGAGCATCTGGCTCTGTGTATTGATCGTCCGAGTGCCGGGTAGAAGTCTCGAGTGATGGCGAGCGAGTAACGACGGCTCGCACCGTGCTTGACCTTGGCAACCCTTGCCAGTCAGCGAGCGAGGCCGCTCGAAGCACGAGATTACGCACGAGCGAGACCAACACGTGTTACAACCAGACTGCGTACGGTGTACAAGAGAGAGGGCGGGATAGAGTGGGCTGACACCCGGGCGCGTTCACGCCATCTCGATGTCGTCGCCGCCGGTTGCCGCCGCCGGCGCCGCAGGTGCAGGTGCAGGTGCAGGTGCAGCCTTGGCCTTGTCCTGCACGGCGTCAGGGAGTGAGAGAGGAAGTGCGTGAACCGCGTCAGTACATGAACCGCTCGTCGACGACAAGCGGCACAGATGGTCAATGAGCAAGAGGAAAAAGTCACGCACATCTCCCGCTGGCGCCTTCATGAAAGCCTCGAGCTCGGCATCGAGGTCCTCGTTCGTCTTTGGCGCGCGCTTCTCCGCCCTCCCTCCAGCGCGCTCTCCGCCCCTCCCGCCCCTCCCGCCGCGCCCACCCCGCCCACCACGTCCGCCGAGCTCCCCGCCGCGAGGACCGTCCCGCGGGTCAGAGCGCACGCCGCGCTCTGCACGAGGCGCACGATCAGGGGCACCACCGCGGGGGGCGTACTTCGGGCCGCGGGCAGAGGGCCTGGGTTGCGCGAAGGCGGGGTCAGTCTCGGGGCTTGAGAGGTGTGCGGCAAGACCGAGGACTCACTCGGCACCACCGAGACGCGCGAGGAGCGAGCCGGGCGCTGCGGCGCCGCGCTCCGAGGCCTTGTCGTTGCGGTAGTCGAAGTCGACCTCGATCGGCTCACCTGACAGGGCGCGCGGAGCGTCAGTGTCATGAGAGCGTGCGGGAAGAGCGCAAAGTACCGACGCACCCTTGGCCATTGCGCCGTTGAAGGCCTCCTTTGCCTTTGCCGCGTGCCCTTCCTCGAGATACGTGACCCAGGCGACGCCGGTCGAGCGCCCCGAGCGGTCAAACTAGCTCACCGGTGCGCCAAGGGCGAAGAGAGAAAGAAAGAGAGGAATGACGAGGGGTGTAAGCGATCCGTCGAGCGTTCCATCCACGTCGAGGCGGAGGGGGGAGCCGGTCTCCTCGGATGCGCCGTGCTCAGGATCCTGTAGACCGGCGGGGGAGAGATTGCGGCCGTACGTTTATCTTGGGGCCCGTGGCAAGGGGACCAATCTGCCTGAAGAGGAGCTGCACGAGAGAGGAAGAAGCGGGGACGAGGTCAGCTGCGAGGTTGACGAGGAGGACGGCGCAGAGTGGAGTAGACGAGGACGCACCTCGAGCTCGCGCTCCGACACCTCGTAGTGCAGGTTGCGGATCACGAGCTTGTTGCTTGGTCCTCTGCCAGCCGAAGGGGCATGCGAGACCGGGGTGCGGGTCGACGAGTCAGAGTCGGTGTCGAACTTGTCGTGCTTCCACGAGTCACCTGCGGGGCGCTGCGAGTTTGAGTGAGGTCAGTACAGGTGTCTCTGCTGCGCCTGCACGTTGCCGCTGTCCGCCCGCGTCGCCCCTCCACCTCTGGCATGGACCGAAGGGGGGTCTCCTCGATGGGGGCAACGTCCCCCGCTGGAGCGCTGCCGTGGACCTCATGGCGCCAGGAGACCTTGACCAAACCCTCTAGGAGCGCGACTGACTGCGTAGGGGCTGTTGCGCGACTGTCCGCCGCCGCTGGTCCTGCGGTTGTCGCCCGCGTCCTGGTCCTTGCGGATGCCGCCGAGGGTGCGTTCGAGGAGGGAAGCCATGAGCAGTTGAGATGGGTACTTGTCTGGGACTTTGGCGCGGTTCGGCTCCAGCAAGCGAGCGAGGTGGAGAGGACGAGAGGGACGAGGTGGGGGGCACGCGCGAACACCGCCGCCCTCCTCATCCCATGCACCCATCCGTGCGCATGCAGATGGACTCTCGTGCTGCACGTGCGGCTCACTGACACCCGCGCCTGACCGGAGACGTGTCACGCTGGTATCGCCGCTTTGTCGCTTGCCTCTCGCTCGAGTCCCGCACCTCCTCCTCGAGAGTCCTGCCAGACCAGCCACCCGCGCCTGTCGGTCCCGCTTCTGCCTGCTCGAGCACTGCTCCTCTTTACCCTGTCGTGCTCGTCTCGCGCCCGTCTCGCGCGTCCCGCTGGCCCTGATCCCGCGCGCCCAAGTGGACCTCGCAGCGGGACCCTCCCTCGGTGAGGCCGGCACACCTCTCCAGCCTCCTCCCCCTTGGTCTCCTCTCTGCCTGCGCAACCAACAAGCGGCGATGCGCCTCGTCGCTGCGTGGCTGGCGCTCGCCGCCCTCGCAGCCTCCCTCACGCGCGCCTCTCTGTTGTCGCGTCACGGTGGCCTCATCCACCGGCGCGACGCAGCAGGCGGGCTCTACCTCGACGTGCGCGACTCGTCGGGTGCAGCGCCAGCTACGTTGTTCCGCTCGGCGGGCAACGTCACCTGCGACACGCTCACCGTGACGTTTGCGGGCTCGTCTCCGCCCTTCCAGCTCGAAGTCGTGAGCTTCGACAGTACGAACGTGACGCTGGCCGACCTCGGCAACTACTCGACGAGCGGCGTCGCTCTGTGGGCTGTCAGCGTCCCCTCCGGCAGTGTCGTTCGCCTCAAGATCACCGACGCGGCGGGTAACACGCGCCTCTCGACGGCGGCGGCGGTGCAGGACGGCAGAGACGGCGTCTCCGGCTGCTCGTACGTGTGCTCCTCATCGGACCCTCTGCATATCTCACTGACTGTGGTCCCCACGCTCGCAGCGGCGTGTCGCACGACGACATCAGCGCGGGCTTTTATGCCTTCGTCGTCGTCACCACCGCCTTCGGACTCGTCATCGTCATCCTCGTCGCGTGCCTCGCCCGCTCGGCCCTCAGGATCCGCCGGGACGTGCGCCGCGTGCGGCGAACGACGTCGCCGACGCTCTCTCCCCCTCTCGCTCCTCCTCCCTCCTCCGCACCTCCCGCCTCGAGCCTGCCAGTCAAGCGCGGCTCGACGACCCCGACGGACGAGCCGCCGACGGAAGGTCGTGGACTCGTCGCCCCGCAGGCTCGTGTGGCACCGCCTGTCACGGGCTTCCACGACGTCGACCTTGACGCGGCGGGCAAGGACGAGGACGCTCAAGCGCCGCCGCCGCAGTACGCCGCGGTGGAGAAGCACGATCAGGCGTCGTAGGGTGTCGCTTCGTTGTCGGTATCGAGGTGTCTTGCCGTTAGTCCGGAGGTGAAAGCGGTTAACGAGCGGGAAACGGCCGCGGTGCGCCGCGAGCCAGATGCGCGAGAACAACGCTGCATGGACACGCCCTCCTCGTCCTCTCCTCTGCGCAACGCTGCCGCTTTGACCCCATCCTGGCAAATGTCAGCTTCGCTCGTGGGAAGCCTGGTTTGACATTGCGCCCGACCCGCACTCGCATCCATGACGTCGCGTCGGCCGATCCAGACTGGCCAGCTCCTCCGCGGGTTGACTTCTTGTTCATGCTCCCACGGCGCATCGCAAGACTCGTGAGCACTTCAGGACCACTCAGACCCACCATGAGCACCACGGCCGCACCTCAAAAGCCGCCCAGCTACGCCCACGCCGCGGGCGCTTCCTCGGCCCCACCCTCTTCCTCCTCGTCCTCACTGGCAAAGGCACCGCCTCAGCCTCACGCGCACCCCAGACCGCACCCAGCCCCAGACCATCCTCGCTGGGGCGCTCCCCGTCCCGGACAGTCCAAGGTCCACCGACACCGCCCGACGACGGCGCACGAGGAAGCGCACGTCTACGTCCTCACCCTGCGCCTCTCGCCCCCCCTGCACGACGCGCTCAACGCACTCCGCACGCGCTACTTCCCCGCAGAGCGTCTCAAGGTCCCCGCGCACCTGACGCTCTTTCACGCGCTGCCCCACTCACAACTCGACCACGTCGTCGCCGTTGCTGGGAGCGTCGCCCATGGGACGAAGCCGTTCAGGGTCACGACGGGCGAGGCGTTCCTCCTCGGTAAGAACGGCGTCGCGGTCGCGCCGGGGCGGGGGACGGAACAAGGCGCGAGGGTCCATGCCCAGCTGCGCGAGGAGTGGAGCGGGTTCCTGAGCAAGCAGGACGCCAAGGGGTTCAAGGCGCACTGGACGGTGCAGAACAAGGTCGACGACGAGGACAAGGTCTACGCGGCGTTTGACGAGGTCAAGGCGTGGACGCGGGAAAAGGGCGCCGAGGGGGAGGCCAACGGGCTGGTCCTGTGGCGGTACGCCCGCGGGCACTGGGTCTTTGAGCGCGAGTTCCTCTTTGGCGAGGCGGCAGCCAAGGGCGAGGACGGCCGATAGCGACCTGGCGCAACCCTAGGCTCTCCGCTGCAGCGAGAACGGCGAGAGAAACCAGAGAGGGCTGGAAGGAGAGACGAGGGCGAAGAGTATGGCCGACCATGCAGCTCAGCAAGTGCGTACAACACGAGAGGGAAGACTACGAGCCCTGCCGACGACCAGCGCCGCATGAAGACGAAAGACCGCCCGTCCATCACGCCGAGTCCTGGTTGAGAACCGGCTTCAACCAGATCTTGCCCGGCCTGCTCTTCTCGCGGAGAATGCGCCACGGCGTGGGCTCGACCGAAGCCACCTGCCAGCGGACAGAGAGGGGTCAGCGCTCGGGTCAGTCAGTCGAGGGCGAGCGAACAACGAGACGAGAGCGAGAGCGAGAGGGTTGGACGCACCCGCGCGAGCAGCAACGTCGCCGCCTCGGTCGTCCCCTCCGCCTCGACGACAATTTGTCCCGCCCAATCCGGGTGCACGACCTCGATCCCGCCCGGCCCTGCGCCGCCCGCGCCCGCCGCGTCGCCGATGATCTGCCCCGCGAGGAGGTGCAGCGCCGCGCGGTAGACGTAGCGCGACACGAGGTAGTTGCCCTGGGGCGACGAGACGCTGACGCGGTCTTTGCAGAGCGAGAGCGACTCGCGGACGGCCGCAACGTAGGGCGCGAGCGAGAGGTCTGTGCGGGCCGGGTGGTGGCAGGGTCAGTTTCATCCGCTCGTCCGTGCGTTCCAGACGACGATGGCACGATGGCACGCACAGAAGACGGGGTTCGAGGACGAGGCGACGACGATGTTGTGAAAGTGGCTCGGCGAGAAGCCGAGCATGTTGAGCCAGGCCTGAGGAGGAGAAGGTCAGTTCCTGGTGGACGACGAAGCACGGCAGGGCGAGAAGCGCACCGGGAGGTGACCAACGACGTCGAACTCGAAGCTCAGGTCGCGCAAGAACTTGCCGTCAAAGACGAGCGTCCCGACGTTGCCAAACGCTGGGATGGCCACATTGGCGACGACGTCTCCCCTTCTCAACTGCGCCCAGGCGCCGCTGCTGCGCCACACCTCGCGCTCGCATTCGATGACCTCGCCGTCGGCCATCCAGCTCTCGCCCGAGCGCGTCGGGACCCACACGCGGAGGCTCGCTGCGCGCCCCGGCTTGTACACGAGCGCGGCCGACGACTGCGCGAGCTCGGGAAAGGCCGGCGGCGCAAATGCGGAGGAGGGGAGGACGGACTGCAGCCGCAGGCGCAGGACGACGCGGTTCCATGCGCGGGTTGTCGCGCGGGCGAGGCGCAGCGACGCGGGCGAGAAGCGCGCCGGGTCGTGCGTGTACGCACGCGCGAGGTGGGCATATTCGTCGGGCGAGACGCGCAACGCAGCGCGGAACGCCGACAGGTCCCGCAAGTCGAGGGTGATGTCATTCTCGGACGGCAGGTAACCCCCCGCCTTGCCCGACGTGGTGGCGCGGCGGGCAAAGCGGCGGTAGCCCTGCGAGCCGAGGAACCGCTCGAGCATGAGCTCCTTGCCGTCGACTTCGACGGCGCGGCGCAGGGTGCGCGAGACGAGGCGGAGCGACACCGTGTCGGCGTGGCTGAGGTGCCTCAGGAGCGAGCGCAAGATCGGCTCGGGGTAGACGGCAAAGGCGTACTCGACGCGCGGACGCGGGCGATCCGCACTCTCGTCGACGAGCTCGACCGGCGAGCTGCGGTCCGACTCGGGGGGCGAGAGAGGCGCGCTCGCCGCCGGCGGCACAGGCGCTCGCGCCGCCGCCTCTTCCAGCGCCATCCTCTTCTCGCGATCCCGCGCCGCGGCAAGCGCTGCAGCCCTCGGTGTCAGCTCGCCGGCCACTCTGCCGCGCTTGGTCGGCGAGACCGGCTCTGGCACGAGGCGGCGCGGCGTCGTCGGGCTTGCCTGCCACTGCCGCGACGGCGAGGTCGACGCGTCCCGCACTGCGGGCTGGAGCGACAGTGGGACAATGGGCTGGCGGGACGATCCCGTGGTGTTGCTCGGTGGTCCGCTCTGGACGAGCGACGAGCGCCGCGGCGGCAGAGTCGCCCCTACCTCGCCCGTCCCGCCCGCGGCCCGCCGCGCGCGCTCGGGCGACGTTGGCGGTGTGATAGGCCTCGCCGCGCGGCTCTTCGACGGCGAGGGATGCGGCGAGAGCGCAGGAGGAATCGGTGGCCGCGAGACAGGGGTCGTCGAGGGGGCGGGAACGGGAGCGAACGTCGACGAGCGCCTCTTGACGAGCTTCCGTGGCGTCTCGGGGGGAGGAGGCCGGGTTTGCTCGACCGAGCGGCCGGCCGGCGGGACCAAGCCTGCTCCGTATGACGACATGGGGGAGCGGAGGGTTGACTGGGAGGACTCGCTGTGCACCGCCTGCGGGGTAGGTCGGGCGGGCTCGTTCGAGGCGGATGCGCTCGCACGGCGCGGCGAGACTGTCACGTCCTCAGGCGTAGCAGCCGGCGCCAACCGCCGCGGCGTGACCTGGACGGGTGAATCGAGGACCGTGACAGGTTCCTTGGCGCGCGCCCTCGACTGGATGTCCTCGCTCTGCTCACTGTCTGACACGCCAGGCGTCGTCGCGCTCCCGTCGCCGCCCGAACCGCTCGATAGCTGCCGCGTGAAGAGCGTGACGGGCGAGCCCGTCGTGTTCGTCTCGGCGAGCGAGGTGGCCGAGCGGGCCGTCGCGGAGGCGAACGGGGTGCCATAGAAGGCGGCAAGGCGGCTGGACGAGCTGTCGGGGATGGGAGAGCCGCCGGGCTGCGGCGGGGCGGCGCCGGGCGGGAGCGAAGGCCGCGCGGCGAAAGCCGACGAGGAGCCGGGCGAGTAGGTCGCCAAGCTGATCGGTGCAGTCAGGCCGTCGTGGACTGCTAGATGAGCGTGTAGGCTAACATCGTCAGCACTCCGTTCGACATGACGTAGAAGAGAACAGGGCCGACGCACCCCCGAACCCGCCGAGCTGCTGCCTTGCCTGGAGGCTTTCCCTCCTCTCTGGGAGCCTGCCGATCGACGACTCACTGCTGTTCGTGTCGACACTCATCTCCCTCATTCGCAGGCCCGCGCTCGGCACCTCCTGGAACCCGCGTGGAGCCTGAGCCTGCGGGCTCTCACGCCTGGTCGACGCCCCGAGCGCGCTGGTTTGCCACGGCGGGGAAGCTGCGCCGCTGACCTCCCAGAACGAAGAAGACGGTGGGAGGCCTGCCGAACCGTTCGAGCGCGGCGGCACCGGTTGCGGGGTGTGCGGCTCAGCCCGGTGAGGAGGCGAAGCGACCGTGCCGTTCTTGTGCCTCGATGGAGACGAGCTCTCTAGCCTTGTCGTCTCCGACGCCGCTTCCGGATAGGGCTGCAGAGGCGGCATCTGTCCGCTCCGACCCGTCTGTGCCTCCTCCCGCTGCGGCCTCGCCTGCTCGAGCACCCTCGTCGCGCTCCTGCTCCTCCTGCGCTGCATCGGCTGTGCCGCGACCTCCGGACTCGACCGAGCCGGCGATGCAGGTCCGGTCCCGACGACAGAGTCGAGGCCAAAGACGCTGAGGCGGGCGGTAGGCGGGAGCAAGGGGGGTGGTTGCGGGAGGGCTGGCGCGGGTTCGGCGCGCGGCCGAGGGAGGTTGGCCTCGGACTTGCGTCGCTTGAGCGAGGAGAAGAAGGAGGGCATGAAGCTCGTCTGTCGGAGGAGACTGGAAGTCGAAGGGGGACGAAGACGGTGGGCGAGTTGCTAGACGCACGTGAAAGGGCGAGTCGGAGCGAGGGTTAGATGCAGCCGGCGGCAGAAAGAACGGTGCCACTGGCGAGTTGGCGTCGGAGGTGCTCCGGAAGAGAGAGGGGTGGAGGTCGCGAGGACGGGGTGTGTGCTCGGGACGGGCCGCTGTTGAGTGAGGTCGTGAGCCGACTTGCTCGGGCAGGAAGACAGTGAGCGGCGCTTGAGATGGTCGACGCACTGTCAAGAAGGAGGAGGGGACGGCAAGAGCAAAGGCGAGCGAGCGCGAGGCCTCGTCCTCGGACGACTCGAAGCGGTGCGAGCGGATGATCGCGTGTGCCGCACGGTGCGCCTCGTACTGTAGGTGCACTCCTGAGCGGGCGTGAGGGAGCTCTGTTGGCCCAGAGATGCGAGGTGCAAGCAAGAGGCGCAGGAGCGGGCACGGCGTCAGAAGCTTGGCTTGCGAGTCGCGACTCCGAGGCAACTTCAACCACCAAGAGAAGGTGGCGCGCCACGCGCCCGCCCGCAGCTAATCCTGGATCAAGTTTCGCCGATCGGACGCGCGGGACACGCAGCCGAGACACACCGCAGGGGGGTTCAACGTTCAACCTTCCCGACCAGGAGGCGTGGCTCGTCGTCGCGAATCGCGATCCCTTGCCTCGACGCGCGCGGGAAGAAGCGAAGAAGTCCCGCAGTGCCGGGACGGGCTCAGACGGGCTGCTTCAAAGCTCGAGTGAGGCAGGGACTTACAACGGACGCACAGGCGGGGGCGTTACTACACACAAGAGAGAGAGACCGAGGGAGGGCAGGGCGCAACAGACAGGGGTTCTTGGGCGGCTCGAGAGACGACACCGCCGGAGTTCGTTAGGGGAGGAGGCGATAAAAAGTACGCGCGCACGCGAGGGGGACACACGTTCCGACGACGAGGGAGAGGGCACAAAAAGCTTTTAGCCGAAGAGGTACGGCGCAGCGGCAGTTGCGCCGACGGCGACGGCGAGGCCAAAGCCCGCGGCCCAGCGGCGCGTCTCGCCCTGGACGTCGCCGTCCTCCTCGCGGACGACCACCTCGGGGATCGACTGCTGCCTCGCGGCGCGCGGAGCGGGGAGCGCACGCGTCTCGCGGCCCGCCTGCGTCGGCACCTTGCGGCGCGCGTTGCGCCGGAACAGCTTGGAGAAGAAGGACCGGTTGTCGACCGTAGTGAGCGCGTCGGCGAGCGTGCCCGACGCGGGGAGCTCGTCCTCGTCTGCCTCGAGCGCGCGCTTGGTCTGCTTCTTCTGCGACGAGGAGGAGGTCGAGGGCGCCGCCGACGAGGGGTGCGGGTCGGGGATGTGGGACGCCTCGGCGAGGTCGGCGAGGACGTGCTCCTTCTTGAGGCTGTCGACGAGCTTCTGCGCGGCGGCGATCTGCGCATCGGCATCCGCATCGAACTGCGGCGCCGCGTCGTCGTCGGCGGTCGCGCCCGTGACGGGCACGTCGACCTTGACCTCGGTCGTCTCGGTGATGGCGCCCGAGTCGGCCGTCGCGAGCGTCTGCAGGATCGTGACGCCCGGACCCGACGCGCCCGAAAGGGCCTGCGTCGTCGTGGCAGAAGAGGTCGAGGCGCCCTTGCTGGCCAGCGGGGACGAGACGCGCGCACGCTTTGCACGGGGAGAGCGGGTCGCGGGCGACTGGACAGCGAGAAAGCGCAGGTCAGCACAGACGCACCCGTGCAGAGGCAAGTTGAAGTACGCACATTGTCCGTCGTGGCAGCAGAGCCGGGCGTGGGTTGCTCCTCGTCGGCGCCGCTCTCGGGCTGAGGCGACGACGGCTCGGCAAAGTCGATCAGGTCCGAGGCGTAGCGCAGGATGCCGTACTCCTTGGCGAGCGCGACAGCATGCTGGGAAGGGATCCTGTAGGAGGCGTGTTTGCGCAGGTCAGCGAACCGTGCCCTCAGGGCTTCCGAGCCCGAGCAAGGAGGGGAAACGCACCAGGTCCCGCTGAGCTTCTTGCTCTCATCGGCCTCGTTGCCAGCCACCTTGGTGTCGCCGTACTGGCCCCGCGAGCCAACTGCGATCCAGCGCATCTCGGTCGTCTCCTCGACGTCGGACGCGAGCGGGAAGGCGGCCCGGAACAGGGACGACGCCGACACGGCGTCCGTGTCGAAGCGCTTGATGATGTGGCTGTTGCGCGAGGGCATCGTTTCGTGTCAGTTGCAGAGCGGAAGGCAAGGCGCGAGACGGGGGCAGGGCGGTCGCAGGCGCCGCCCCCGGTCAATGCCCTGTCAACAATGGCTCGAGGGCGGTCGAGCCTCGTGTTGGCGGGCGCACGCGCCTCCTGGCTCATCACGCGCGCCATGCCTCACGTGACCAGGGACAAGCAGGAAAACATGCTCACCCGGGGACGCCCTTGGGGACGGGGCACTTGACGCGGGCGATGGTGATGGTGCCGTTCGGGTCACCCAGGTGGAGCGTCTGCGTCTTGACCTTGTGGAGGCGCTGCGACTTGGTCGCCTTTGCGTCATCGACGAGCTGCTTGTTGGCCGCATGGGCGGGCAAAGGCGGGCGGTGCACCTTGGCAGCGACGCGCGGCGACAGGGCGCGGGTGCTAGCCGACTTGCGGACCCCCCTCCCCGGGCTGACGGGGAGCGAGTCGGCCGAGGGGGGCACGAGCGAGGCGAGTGACGGGGTCGAGGCCGAGGCTGGGAGGCCAATGGCGCTCGAGCGCGTGGTGCGGGTCGACGAGGCGGCGGTAGGCGGTGGGGAGGCGAGGCGGTCGAGGGTGGTCGGGGTCGACTGGCGCGACGAGCGACGCACGGGAGGCTGCGGGGACTTTGTGGCGTTCCTACCTGCCATGTTGCGGGTAGTGTGACCGATTGGCGGAGTGCGGCTTGAGCCGAGAAAGGGGGAGGGTTACGGGGGAGGAGGGAGGTGATGAGAAGGGGAGCCCAGCCGGACACTTGTGCCTCCCCGCGAGTGAAATGGCCGTACGTGGCACTTCGCTCAACATGCTCCAATTTCGCTTCCGCTCCTGGACGCCCTCGCCCTCGTGAGGGTCAGACTCTCAAGAGCTTCAACGCTCAGGTCAACTTTGGTCGCTCGCGAGAATCGGCGTGTCGGCTCCCTTGCGCGCGGCCGTCGTCGCTCGCGAGCACAACAACACGCTTCGTCGCCGGCCTTGCCACACGCTCAAATGTCTCTTTGACCAGACCAGAGAGCCCTCTCGAGGTGCCTCGAACGTGAACACTGCACTGCTTCGGTTTCAGTCGGGCTCGAGCGGTCAGAGCGGGACAGGCGTCGTTGGCGCTCGCGTGGGGACGCGCTCAGGCCGTCTCCTGCTGGTCGGCTGCAAGCGATGGGCATTGTGTCAATCCACGGAACTGGTTGACGAGTGACTGACGCCGCAGGGCGTTGCGGAGCGCCGACCAGGCACACGTGAGCGGGCAGACTCACCACCCTCGACCGCCTTGACGCCGGCCCTGAGTCGCTCACAATCGCGTCAGTGCATGACGCTCACGCTTGAATCATGAAGGACAGGCCGACGCACCAGCGGTCCTTGACAAAGAGCTCGGCGCCGTACGGCACAGACTTGAAGGCGCCGCCGAGGGGGGCAGTCTGGACGGCCACTGAAAGCGCGGGCAGTGAGCGAGTCAGCCAACGACTCTGAACGGTCGCAGCAAGGCGCGCGTACTTGAGTCGCCAAACGTGGCCGAGTTGTGCGCAAAGGGCGTGCCTGCGTGTTGAGGGGAGGACGAGATCAGCTCCTCTCCCTCCCAACCCATACAAGGCAAGGGAGCTCCCGACTTACCACAGCTGGTGCAGAAGATGCGCGTCACGTCCTTGCCGGACGCCGCCTTCGAAACGTAATTGCCGATAGACCCCTCGATGGAGACATCAGCCTCCTTGGCCAAGATGTTGCTCGAGTTCGAGGTGCCGCTGGTCAGCTGGCAGTCGGTGCCTGTTTGCGCCCGATGTTTTTGGGTCAGCTCGTCACTGCGGTTCGGCGCTGGTGCTTCTCACACTGCAGCTCGGTGCTGCAGCGGGTCGAGCGAGCCACAGGGGAGCGGCAGGGCGAGACCGCGGCAACAGTCCGGTCTCGGGGCCGCCAATCGAGTGAGGGGGAGAGCTCACAGTGACACTTGATTTGCTCTGTAAGCGGCAAGGAAGAGCGGGTCAGCGTCGATGACGTGCCGTGCCAGACTCGTGAGGATGGCCGAGGAGGTCCCAGTCGGCGAGGAAGTGGCGCGCAGGGACGGGTACAAGCTTGGCGCGTACAGTGCATGTACCGTGCAGAGCACTCCCAGCAGGTGAGGAGTCGGCCAGTCTCGAGAGAACCAGCGTCCTGCACCCGCCGCCGTCACCCTCGCCGCCCGTCCGTCAACCTCGGCCGCCTCGAGGTCAAAGCGCTCAGCCCTGAGCGACTTGTGCAGCGCCGCTGCTCGTCGTAGCACTGCTTTCGAGGTTCCCTCCTGCCTGTACAGTCCCTCCTGCCTGTACAGCAGCCGTCCAACGTGCCTCGTCACGTCCCGCCCCTTCCCCCACACTCTTTCCCACTGATGACGCTCGATTCGAGGTGCAGAGGAACGGGGACGCACTGTCGGCCTTGGGGCCGTTGACAGTGATCTTGGACTGTCCGCAGAGGCAGGATCCAGAGTAGGTGGCCATTGTGTGCGAGGTTGGTGAGGAGCAGAGGAGAGGAGAGGAGAGGAGAGGAAGTGAGGGGGCCGAACTTGGGGTGGAGGTGGGGGACCTCGACGACGACCGACGGGTCTAACCGGGGGACGAATTGATCATCCCCTTCACAGAAACGAGGGGCGGTCTCTGCAGATGTATCGACTTGCGTCCCTACAAGGGGGGAACGCATGCACATGGGCAAGAAAGCGGCGCCGATGAGTTGCAAGCACACCGGCCGCATGTCTACGTATCACAGCACACATGTAAGACCCCGAGTAGATACCGACGTCATCGAGATGGAGAGAGAGAGAGGAATAAGGATGAGGGATGGACCGTCCGTGCAGAGGTGGGGTGGAGGAGGAGGGAGAGCGGCGGGAGGGAGCGATTGGCGAGGCGGTTACTTGGTCTCCTCCTGGCCCTCGTAGCCCGTCGGGTTGTTGCTGCAGAGTGACACATGGTAAGAGCACTGTCTCGAAGAGAGAGGGAGAGGGAGGAGGGGACGCACGACTGCCAGTTCCACTGGTCGCGGCACATGGCCTCGAGGTCGCGCTTGGCCTTGAACTCGAGCTCCTTCTCGGCGAGCGCCGGGTCAGCGGTAAGCTCGGGGACGTCACCAGTGCTGCGCGACAGGGGAAATGGAGTCAGGACGAGGACGACGAGGCGCAAACAGGACGACGACAACGCACCGACGGCCGACGATCTCGGTCTTGTACTGGAAGCCCGACGCCTTCTGCATGGCGTCGACCATCTGGAGGACCGACATGCCCTTGCCCTTGCCGAGGTTGTACGCCTTGTACTTGCCGCCCGACGAGCCAAAGCCAGCCGCCTTGCCCTGCGCCGAGTAGATCTCGTCACGCGGGAGCGCCGCGAGAGCGAGCACGTGGCCCTCGGCGAGGTCCATGACTGCGCGAGGTTGAGTCAGCTCTGAGCGAGAGAGGCCCGGAGGGAGAGGGGCGAGGCTCACTGTGGATGTAGTCGCGGACGCAGGTGCCGTCCGGGGTCTCGTAGTCGTTGCCAAAGATCTTGAGGCCCTCGGGGAACTTGCCGACGGCCATCTGGGCGAGGAGCGGGAGGAGGTTACCCGGGCGGCCGCGCGGGTCCTCGCCGATGCGGCCCGAAGGGTGCGCGCCAGCCGGGTTGAAGTAGCGGAGCGAGATGGCGCGCCACTTTTCCGGGGCAGAGTCGCACACGTCCTTGATGATGAGCTCGGACATGAACTTGGTGCGGCCGTAGCACGACTCGGGCTGGAGAGGGGACGACTCGGGGATGGGGCACTTGGGCGGGGCACCGTACACGGTTGCCGACGACGAGTAGACGAGGTTGTACACCTTGTACTTGTCCATGACCTGTGGGGGGCGTCAGAACGAGTCAGCGAACGTCTCTAGGATGGGGCTCGCGGAGGAAGCACGCACGTCGAGGAGGTTGATGGTCGCCGTGATGTTGTTCTCGTAGTACTTGATCGGGATCTCGCCCGACTCGCCGACGGCCTTGAGGGCAGCGACGTGGATCACGCCCCAGATGCCGCCCTTGGACGCGTAGTCGGCAAAGATCTGGTCAATGTCGGACTTGATCGAGATGTCGCCGCGGTAGCACTTGATCTCGAGCGCCTTCTTGTCCTCGTCCGACGCGCCCTCGGGAAGCTCGTCCTGTGCAATCTTGGTAACGCGCTCGAGCGCGGTCGGGAACGAGTTGTGGAAGCTGTGCGGAATGTGGGAGAGACGGGAGGCGGAGTCGGGTCGCGAGCCGTGGGCATGGTCAGCCTCGCGCGTCTCTTCTGTGCAGATTGGGGGGGAGGATTCATCACAGCAGAAAAGGAGAACGCACTTGTCGATGGTGACGACCGAGTACTTGCCCGAGAGGAGGCAGCACAGGGCAATGTGCGAGCCTGTGGGAACGTCGACGACGTGAGCGGGCGCGGCCGCGGGAGTAGGGTTACGGCTAGCGGGAGCAGCGTACCGATGTAACCAGCAGCGCCAGTGATGAGAACGGTCTTGCGAGGAGCTGCACGACGAGAGGTCGCGTCGACGAGAACGGGGGGCGAGGAGGCGGGGGTGCGGGACGTCAGTTTGGGCGAGGACGGCAGAGGGCGCATGAGCTGCTCGGGTCAGCACGTACAGGCCATCTTGTCCAGCTGCTTCCGGGGGTGTACTCTGTACGCGGGGAGGGAGGGGTGGGGGGGAGGAGGGGGAGAGGTGGCCTGCGACTCGCGAAGGGCGACGCGCCTCGCCTGCAGGCATGCAGGCGTCTCTCCGCGGACCTGGGGTGCCACGTGGACCTCGCCCCCCCTCTCTCTCTCTCGTAACGCCGGATCAGACCGCGGAAAGAGTCTAGACACAGCTTGGGAACATTGCGGACCCCCCCTCCGCTCGACCGTCTCCGTTCCTGGACTACACGGCCCCGACGTCGACATCAACGACGCGGGCCTCAGATGGCCTTCAGGTTTTCCGCCGTCGCTTCCCGCTCTGCCACCTCGAGCGCCTGCTTGACCGCGAGGTGACTCCTCGCCTGTTGGAGCCAGTCGGCCGCGAGCGCCTTGGGCCACCCTGCGTCGGCGCGCGCGCGCAACTCGGCGCGTCAGTGTCGTGACCTTCCACTCGGCCGGAGAAGAGGGAGAGAGAGACGCACCCGAGAGCGAGTTGGCCTCACGCGCAGCCAGGTCCAGGTCCTTGTTGGCGAGCCAGAACTTGACGCGCGCGACGGTGCTCACGACGTCCTCGCCGTCGGCCCATCCCTCCTTCTCGAACAGGGCGTGCGACCCGACGACGCTCGTCAGGTACGCGACGAGGCCGCCGTGTTCGGGCAGGAGCGACACCTTCTTGAGTTGGGGCGCGACCGACTCGGTGAAGCGCGCGGCGAGGGCCGGGAACGACGACACGCCCGTCGAGGCCACCTCGGTCGGGATGGTCGACAGGGCGAGCGAGAGGAGCGAGTCGGACGGCGAGGCCTCCTTGGCAGAGTCGGACGAGGTCGGGTGGGCGGCAAGGCGCTGCAGCGTCGCGAGCTCGGCGGCAAAGGGTGCGCCAGACTCGACCTTGTGCTCGAGCGCCTTGACGGCCGTGAAGATCTTGCGCGCCCGGACCGCCTCCCCGAGGGCCTGCAAGCGCGAAATGAGGATCAGCATGGCTCGAAGAACACAGGAAAAAGCGGGAGAGGGAGAGACGCACATCCTCGTTCTCCTTTGCCACCTTTTCGAGCTTGCGCACACCCGACTCGAGCTCCTCGAGCTTTGCGAGCCTGCCGCCGCGCTCCTGCTCGACGCGCGTCTTGACCTCGCTGACCCACCTACGCTGGAGCTCGATCCCCTGCTGGATGACCTCCTCCTTGAGGCGCTGGTTGATTAGCTCCTGCTGGGTCGCGAGCTCCGTGTCGAGCTTGTCCTTGTAGGCCTTGACGAGGCGCTCGCGCTCGTCGTCGAACGCGCGCTTCCAGTCCTCCTCCTGCGTGTCGAGGCGCTCGACGAGCTCCTTCTCGGCCTTGACGAGCAGGCCACTGTACTTCTGCGCCTGCTCCTTGAGCTGCGCGGCGAGCTTGTCCTCTTCCTGCTTCTTGATCCCTTCGATACGCGCCGCGAGGCTCTTGATGTCCTTCTGCGCGCCGCTCAGCACCGTCGTCGCCGACGCCGACGCCGTCACGTCGTGCTTCTCGACGTACTGCGCCAGGCTGTCGATCGTCGCCGCGAGCTGACCCAGGACGGGCTCCTGCACCGTCACGTCCTTGAGCGCGGGGGCGACGAGGGGCAGCGGAGGCGGAGGCGGCGTCGCGGGCTTGAGGTCGCCCTTGGGCGCCGGCGGCGCACGGGGGAGCTCGTACCCCGGCGCGGGCTCGAACCCGATCGGGAGCGGCGGGCCCTGGTAAATCTCGTTCGAGGCGCGCTTGGGCGGGATGGGCGTCGCGTCGAGCTCGCGAGGGCGCTGAGCGTAGACGGGGAGCTTGGACGCGGCCTCGTCGACGACCGGGGCAGGGGCCGCCGACGACGATGGCGAGGGAGCGGTAGCGTCGTGCGCGACCTTCGAGACAGCGGCCGGCGCGGCAGACGCGAGGTCCTGCGCGGCGTGGACAGCCTGCTTGGCCTTGTCCTCGACGACGCCCTCGGCCTTGACGGCCACCTGCTTGACCTCGCTCGCGCGGGCCTTTGCCGCCTCGACAATGTCGGTGACCTTGCCCTTGGTCGCAGCCTCTGCCTTCTTGGCCTCCTTGGCGAGGCGCTCCTTGATCTCGTGGCGCGCCGTCTCCGGATCGGTCGGCTCGGGCTTCTTGACCTTCCAGCCCTCGGCGCGGGCGCGGCTTTCAGCCCAGCGGGTGAGCTCCGTCTCCTTTCCGGGGCCCTTGGGGGTGCCCGGGGCGGCAGGGGTCGGGGTGCCCTTTGCGCGCGAGACCTGGATCTCGTCGAGGAGGTCGCCAATCTGCTCGCCGCCGGGGACCGTCTCGACGAGGAAGTCGCGGTAGCGGAGGGACAAGTATCCGAGCGGGACCGAGACGCCGTAGAAGGCGACGGTGAGGAGGATGAGGGGCGAGAGGATGCGGCGGGTGAGCGACTTGCGAGCCTTGGGCGGGGGAGGCGGGGGCAGCGAGCCAGCTCCGCCGGGTGCGGGGAAGACGTTGCTCTTGGTAGGAGCGGTGGCGAACTGTGCGGGGTGTGCGCAAAGGTGGTCAGCCGAGTAACGAAAGGGCCAGTCGGGTGGGGGACGGGGACGGGGGAGCGGATGGGCAGCCAGGGGGGGGGGGGAGGAGGCGCACCCGGCGAGTCGCGAGCTGGGTCGAGCGGGTCGACAAAGTGGTCGAGATGGACCCAGAGCGCATCCCAGCGCGCTGAGCGGCGAGTGCGCGGGTCGGAAGCGTTCGGGAGGGGAGCACTGCGGACGAGGCGAGCGAGCGAGCGAGATGCGGGAGGAGGGGGCGGGCAAGGTGTCAGCCCAGAGGTTGGCCGGGTGCTTTCCAGCAGAGTGCAGACCTGTGACTCACTCGCTCTAGTCGTCGCCGGATGCAGGCGGAGTCGAGAACCGACCTCGTCGCTGTCTCGTCGCCGCTTCTCCCTCTCGTCCCCGACCTCGTCACTCTCCTAAACCCTCACCTCTTCATTGCGCTCTGCATCTGTCAGGCTACGCCAGGTGTCGTCCTCTTGAGCGATCAGCGTGCCTGTGCCTTGTTCTCGTCCTCTTGCTCCGCAGCTCTTGCTCTTGCTCCGGCTCCGACTCGGCTTCACTGCCTCCCGGCCCGTGTGCACGCGCACACTCTGTCGCCTGCTCCACTGCTGCTCGGAAAAGGTGCGACAGTCTCCTGCTACGCCCGCGCCTCGTCGTGCGGCTGCCCCGCGGACCCTGCGCACAACCGTCGTCCGCGTGCAAGGAGGACAGACGGAGCGTCCCGCTTTACTTCCGAATGGTTCTTCCTCCTGCCCTTCCTCACTACCTCGTCGCCAGCATGCACCCGGTCAGGGATCTGCAGCAGCGCGCAGGACGTAGTGCGTCGCGCACGGCGGACCCCGCGACGCACTTCCGTGACGCCGTCGAGCACGCGGCGCAGGCAGCGATCGCAGCGCTGTCCCGTGGTCTGCAGCAAGAGGGCGACGAACGAGTCCTCTCCCGGCACTCGGGGCGCATCGTCGAGCGGTGGAAGCATGGGACTCGTCGGGGACGGCATACGGCCGCAGAGGAAGGCCGGCGTCGTCGACCGCTTCCTTGCGCAAGAGCCCGACGCGCAGGGGATTGTGCTTGCCAACATTGAGCGCGCCGGTCGAGACATGGTGCACCGCATAGAGTGGGGAGGGGAACCAGAGCCGGTGCGCACGCCTGGCCGTCTCGCCCCGTCGCTGCATCGCATTGACCAGGTTGCCGCATACAGCCATCGCATGCTCAGCTCTTCCAACATCAACGTGGCGTATCGGGATTCGCTCCATGCGCCTCATGCGCTCGAGGACCTCACGGGAGTGTCCTGGTCCCCGTCGGCGTTGCCGCCCGTCGCCGGCTCCTTCGCCCATGACGACCCCGGTGTGCACCACCCTCACCAGCACCACCAGGGCGAGCAGGGGCAGCCTCAGGCGCACCACGAGCACCCGGACGGGCCGCCCATGCACTCGCTCGCGCGCCTCTCGGACCGGCGCATCGGCCTGCGGGCGGCAGCACGCTACGGGATCGACCCCGAGACGTTCGGGCGCGGATGGAAGAGTCGTGCAGCACTTCAGCAAGGGGGGACCATGCGCATTTGCAGCGATGCGAGGCCGCTGAGGGTTGCGAAGGGAGGTGCGAGAGTGACGTGACCTCGGAGACCCAAGCGCGCACGTGGCTAGAGGCGAGCCTTTGAGCGAGACGCGCCGGAGGAAGCAGATTCGGTCGCTGTAGTGCCCAGGACAGGAGTCGACTGGGCAGCAATGCGCACGGAGCGTGTCGAGGTGACACGGACGAGGCGCGCGGCGCACGTTTGACGCTCGGAGGGCGGGACGGAGTGCTGCCCGCCCCCTCGAACCTCTGCTGCTTCGCCTCAGCCACGCCCTTTGCTTGCCAAGCCAGTCAGCCCGGAGCTGAGTGCCGCAAGACACACGCAGAGTCATGGCCAGCTACACCCCTGGGGCTCCTGTACTCGGAGGGCCTGCGCCTGCGCCCGTCGAGCGCCTGCCTTCGCCTCGGCAACACGCTCCGTCACCGCCGCAGCAGGACGCACCGAGCCAGTTCTGCTCGACCACGACGGCCCCAATGAGGGACCGTGACCACGAGCCGGCCCCCTCTGTTGACCTCCCGCCGGCCAGGACATCGTCCAACCCATCGCAGCTCGCATCGACCCACGGCATTCTGGATCGGGGCAGGCCCCAAATCCCCCGCCAGTCCGACATGCACACTCAAGCTCAGCACCACCAACGCCCCTCGAGCTTCTTTGGCCTCGACGCCGACGCCCAGGGTGCCGACGCCCAGGATTCCCCTCTCGGCGGCGCCCCTCCGCCCTCGGCACCTGCGGTCGGCGGCAGCAGCCAGCGGGGCGAGTATGACAGCGCCAAGGGACCCTCGAATGGCAGAGCCAACAGCTTCTTCGGTGTCGAGGCCCCGCGCGAGGCCCCTGCTGCGGACCCCGCCTCGACGGCGACTCCGGCGGCAGCACCTCGCAACAACGCTCCCTCCTCCGTCCAGCAGGCAGATGGCCACCCCGCGCGCCGCTCCTCCTTTTACGGTCTCGACGCACCGCGGCCTTCCGCCGTCCCCGCCGGCGTCGTCGCCGCCAGTGCCTCGCGCGAGGGCAGCTCGCCCGGCCGCGACACGCCCTCAACCGCCTCGCACCACAACCAGTCGTCCGGCTCGGGTTCGGGTTCGGGTTCGGGCTCGTACTCGTCCGACGTGCACGGCGGTGCCGCTCACCCGCACCCGCGCGCGCGGTACTCGCACGCGCCGTACGCCGCGAGCCGCTCGGCGTCGCTGTACGGCGGGGTGTCGTCGTCGAACGACATGGAGGGGGGCGTCCCGCCTCCTCCGCCGGCGCAGCTCCTCGACCAGAGTCACCTCCGCGTCGGGACCATGGCGTCGCTCCTCTCGCACGACAAGACGCTAGAGCTGTACCGCCAGAATGCCAAGAAGACAAACGACCCCGACATTCAGTACGAGTTTGCGACCTTCACGATGGATGTCGTTGCCGACCTTGAGCAGTCGACGATCATGGCGCGTGTGGCGAGGGGCGAGGACGCGCCGCCGCTGCCGCAAGAGGTCGAGGCCAGGCAGAAGCAGCAGGCGCTCGTGGCCGAGAGCATCTCGCTCTTGAACCGCCTCGCGACGAGGGGTCACGTCCCGAGCTGCTACTTCCTCGCCGACTGCTACACGCAGGGCATCGGCACCACCAAGGTGCGCTCCGATTCTCTCGCCCTCGCGCGGGTTTTCTCCCCTTTCGGAGCAGCTCGCTCACGTCCCGATCGCACGCACACAGGGCAAGCGTGACTACGACAAGGCCTTCCCTCTCTTCCACACGGCGGGCAAGCACGGCCACGCTGCCGGGTCGTACCGCGCTGCGCAATGCCTCGAGCACGGCTGGGGCACGCGCAAGGACTGGCCCAAGGCTGTTTCGTTCTACCGGTGCGTCCTGTCACTGGCTTGGCTTCAACAGAATTGTTACTGACGCGCCTCGTGTCCCTGTTCCCAGCCGCGCCGCCGTCCTGTCGCACACGGGCGCGATGCACCGCCTCGGCCTCGCGGAGCTCAACGGCGAGCTCGGGCTCTCGAAGCGCCCCAAAGACGGCGTCCAATGGCTCACGCGCGCAGCGGAGCTCGCCGACCAGGTCGACCCGCCGCAGCCGCAGAGCCTGCACGAGCTCGCCGTCCTGCACGAGCGCGGCATCGACAACGTCGTCTTCCAGGACGAGGACTATGCGGCAGAGCTCCTCGCGCGTGCGGCAGAGCTGCAGTACGCGCCCTCGGCGTACAAGCTCGGAGAGTGCTACGAGTACGGCAAGATGGGGTGCCCGCAGGACGCGGCGCTCAGCATCCACTACTACAGTGCGCACGCCCCTCTCTCGCGGCGTCATAGCAGCCTCCGCTGACTCGGCCCTCGCGCTCTCGCAGACATCGCCGCGCAGCAGAACCACGCCGCGGCGTGCTTTGCCCTCACGGCGTGGTACCTCGTCGGCTCGCCGGGCATCCTCCCCCAGTCCGACACCGAGGCGTATCTCTGGGCCAAGAAGGCAGCCGAACAAGGCCTCGCCAAAGCCGAATACGCCGTCGGGTACTTCACCGAGGTTGGCATCGGCACGCACCGCGACGAGCGCGAGGCGCTCGACTGGTTCCGCCGCGCGGCGGCCCAGGGCGACAAGCGCGCCATGGACCGCCTGCGCATGGCGGGGCAGCCGCTCCCGACCGTGACGGGGCCGAAGGCGTCCGCGCCGCCGCAGCGCAGGCCGTCGCCCGTCCATGGCAACGGCAGCCTCGGTGGGAGGCCCGGCCTCCCGTCGGTCGACTCGCACGCGAGCGGGCTGCACCTCCCTGCCAAGACGCGCCGCCTCTCGTCGTCGCGCCTCCTGCGCAAGGAGAACCCTTCGCCCGGGCCGGGCAGCCTCGGGGCGAAGAAGAAGTCGGCGCACAACCTCTCGGCGAGCGTCGGTGGGGTCGGCTTTGGCAGTGGCGGCGACGGGCGCGCCCGGACGGCGAGCGGTGGCCCCCTCCCTGACCGCAAGGGTAAGGGCAAGGCCCTGCCCGACATGCCAGCCCCGCCGCAGCCGCCGTCATCGGGCGCGCAGGGCATGCCGCCCATGACGCGCCAGAGGAGCTACTCGCAGCCCGAGCCGGTCCAGCAGCCGCTGCGCCCGCTCGACTACAACCTCCGCCCTTTGCCCGCTGGTGCAGGCGCGCCGCAGCCTGTGTACGCGTCGCGCGTGCTCGGGGGCGCCGAGGACCGCAAAGGCGCGGCGCTCGAGCCGCCATTCGCGGGCGAGTACGGCGCCGGTCCGGGACTGGGCGCGGGAGCGGCCCCTGGCGCGAGTCCAGCGAGGCGCGGGGCGGCACCCCCGACGGGGCAAGTGCGCATGCCGGCGCGGCAAGGGCCGACCGACTCGCCGCAGCTGGGGAGCGACGAGGTGGCGCGCAAGAAGCAGGAGCGGGATAAGGCGCTGCAAAGGAGGAAGAACGCGGGAGAGGACAAGGACTGCGTCGTCATGTGAGGGGCGGGACGACGACGAGGAGGAGGGAGGGGGGGAGGACGAGGCTGGCGTGGTGTTGCTCTCCCTCCCGCGCATTTCCTCTTTGCATTGGCCCTCTCGACAGACACTTACATCAATAGCTCCCTCTTGACTGGATCGCTGTATAGACGCGCCCGCTGCATTCACTCGTGCCATGCCCTTCCCCTCTTCGCGAGAAGTCACGTCGAGACGCGCGCATGACCTCCCCTCATCCTCGCACCTGCTCGCACTCGGAGAAACGCGCCTTACCGCACAGTGGCAAAAGCTCGCAGGGCACGCGTCAGCCATGGCGGCCCCAGCGGTCCCCTCCGTCCTGCAGCACCCTCCGACCTTCGCGCCTCCCTCCTCTTCCTCATCATCGCTCTCGCCAGCAGGGGCAGCCAACTCGCCCGCACCGTCGCCACCACCAGGACACGCTCGCTGCTCCCAATGCAAGAAGACCAAGCCCCTCGACGAGTACCCGCTGCGGCTCATCAACCTCCGGCCTTACCAGGTCTGCACCGCCCACGCGTGGTACTGGACCCAGGCCAAGCAGCTTTCGCAGTGGTCGCCCACGCACCGCACGTCGCTCGGTCAGGCGTGCAACGAGGCGGCGGGCTTGCTTTGCGGCCAAAAGGACGCCCAGGGCAAGTGGCTAGTCGAGGCGAGGGGCGACGACCGCCAGGCGCTTGTCGACCGGATCGCGGCGGCAGGCAACTGGTCCGCCGAGGAGGTGTACGTCCGACTGTCCCTAGCTGCTATCCTTTGAGGAGGAGGTAGCTAACCCCGGATTCCCACAGCGTGACGCGCCCGTCGACCGCGAAAGGCGACGCCGCGCCCTCTCCGACCTGGGTCTACACGCTCTGGCCGTCGAGCACGTCTGCGTCGCCGGCACCGGACCCTCAAGAATTGTTCAAACTCCAGCTGTGGCACCATGCGGCGGCGCACGCCTTCACGGTCACACTCCGGGCTGACGGCGCGACCAAGGATGCGGCTCCCTGGGCGAGGCCCGGCCGCGCGAGGCTGCCGCAGGGAAGGGGAGTACGCAATGCGCCTCCGGCAGCCCCTGCTCCCGTCGCTCCCTCGTCCGCTCCCAACGGACCGCCGCCTTGCGCCGACAACGCCGTTGCAGCTCCGCCTCAGCCCAAGAAGCGTCGCCCACGCTTCGCCACCGCTGCGCCGTCGAGCGCGTCTATGCGCAGCGCGGAGCGCGATCGCGAGCAGATGCCGCCTCCGCCTGTCCCCTCTGCGCGGCCTGCGAAGAAGGCGCGCCGCGTCGAGCCGCAACTCGTCTCGCGCACGCCGACCTCGCTCGCTTCGAACGGGCTCAACACGCCCTTCTCGGCTGCTACGACAGAGTGGTCGCACTTTCTGTCGTTCCCGACGCTGCTGCAGCCGCAGGCGCCCGCTCCCGCTCCTCGTCAAACGGGGCCTCAGCAGCAGCAGCAGCAGCAGCACGGCAACTTCCCACTCGACCCGCTCCTCTTGTCCGCCTTCTCTTCAGCGTCGCCCTCCTCCTCCGCAGGCCATCCCGCCGCGCCATCCCCCAGGCACGAGGCTCGGCCGCTCTCACTCGCGGAGCTCCTCTCGTCAGCCATCTTCGAGCCACCCATCATCGACCTCCCGCCGCGCCCGTCGTACCAGTCTCAGCACGCGGCCACTGGCCGCTCGGCCCCGTCGCGCACTGGACGAGCGCTCGACGCGGCGGTGGCAGATGCGCTGGGTGCGACGCCTGACGCGCTTGACAGCGGAGAGGAGGAGGAGGAGGACGGATCGGGCGACGACGACGCGAGCGGGTACTACGAGGACTCGATCCCTGACGAGTCTTCGGCCGAAGAAGACGACGACGATGAAGAAGGCGACGCCGATGGACGCGGGGGAGGAGACGGCGCGAGCGTGTCGAGCTTCTTCGAGTCGTCGGCCGAGGAGACAGAGTATGGCTCGGCCTCTGGGGAAGAGGACGACGAAGACGATGAGGGCGAGGACAACTGGCTCGAAGGGTTCGCTGCGCAGCAGATGGGGCTGCGGCGAGGCGAGCCGGAGGAAGAGGAGCTCGACGAGGAGGAAGACGAGGACGACGAGCTGAGCGAGGGGGACGACGCCGTCGCTGCGGCGCCAGCGAAGCGCCGCCCTGGGCGCGGTCCGGCCAGGGCACGGAACCCTCCGCGCGGGATCAGGGACACGGACGACGAGGTCGACGAGCTCGACAGCCCGTCCTCGGGTGGCGAGGAGCACTGATGCCTGGCGGTGATTCTCGGACAGCTTGAGGGCGGTGTAGATAGCTCTGTTGTACTTCGCAGGCTGACATGTGACGAAGCTAAGAACCCAAAGATGGGTTGTGCGACACGTGGCGACGAGGCGGTGCAAGGACTCTCGAGGGGAGGCTCGGTGTCCGGCCAGTGGGCCACCCTCCGGTACCCTCTGCCGCCGCTGCCGCGCGCCTCCGACGCTGTCCGCAGCTCCATCCAGACCCCGACCTCGCTCTCTCTCTCTCTCTCCTCCCTCCGGTAGCCAACCATGGCGCCATCCCAGGGTGCACGGCGGAGGCACCAGCTGTACCTCGCCATCGCCGTCGTGTGCGTCCTGCACCTCGTGTGTTGGCGAGCCGCGACCCCACTTCGCTCGCTCGCCGCCTCTCCACGACAACGACAGGGCCCGCAACTCGTGCGCCGCGCAGCAGCCCTCTCGCCCAACGATCCGCCAGCAGACGACGATGGCGGGGCATTGATCGACTGGCTCGCGCTGTGGGGACACGCCGCGCCAGGAGGCCCGCGGGTGGCCCTCTTCGCCGTCATGGTCCTGTGGCTTACGTTCCTGTTCGCCTTCGTTGGGATCTGCGCTTCAGAATTCTTCTGCCCAAACTTGAGCCACATCGCCAGCCGCCTCGGGCTCAGCGAGAGCGTCGTGCGTCTCCTCTCTTTCCCTCGCCCCCTCCCCGCCCCCCTCACGCAACGTGATCGAGAGGCGGTGCACCTCACTCCACTCGCTCGCACTCACTCTTCGCACACCACATAGGCCGGCGTCACCTTTCTCGCCTTTTCCAACGGCAGCCCAGATGTCTTCTCAACGTTCGCCGCCCTGCGCACCGACTCTGGCAGCCTCGCCATCGGCGAACTCATCGGCGCGGCGAGCTTCATCGTGTCGGTCGTCGCAGGGACCATGGCCCTCATCACGCCCTTCCGTGTCTCGCGACGCACCTTCCTGCGCGACGTCGGCTTCTTCACCCTCGCCGTCTGCATCACGCTCGGCATCCTGTGGGACAGCCACATCCACCTGTGGGAGGCCCTCCTCATGGTCGCGCTGTACGTCGTCTACGTCCTCGTCGTCGCCGTCGGGACGTGGTGGGAGAGCCGACAGGAGGACAAGCGCAGGAGGATGCGCGACGCGAGGAGCGAGTACGGCGATGACGAGGTCGACGTGCTTACGGGCGGCGACGTCGAGTGGGACGGTCCACAGGGTACGTCTTATACGCTGCGGCGGTTCTTGAATGTTCCCGAAACTGACCCGAGGCTTTCGAGTCACAGGCCGCTCGCGCCCAACCTCGGGCGCTTCGACCCCTCGGTCAACGCACTCGCAGTCGTACCGCTCCGCCTCGCCCACCTATTCCTCCAGCACCATCATCTACCACCCTTCGTCCGTCTCGCCGCCTCTGTCACCCTCCCTATCGCGATCTCGCGCCCAGTCGATCGCCTCCCTCAACTCCGGCCGGCCCCCTCCAACACCCCTTCTCGGCGCTCGCAAGCGCTCACGCTCCGTCCGCCCTTCGCTCCTCGGTGCCATCGAGTTTCGTGACGTCGTCAACTCGCTCTCGTCGGACCGGTCGAGCGCTGCCAATGTCCTCGCCGTCTTTGGCGGGGCGCATCAGCACCACGCGCATTCGCACGACGCGCTCGAGGAGGTCGAGCACGAGCACGACGAGAACACCGCTCGCACCGAGTCGTCGAGCCGACTCGAGATGGGCCTCGGGTTTGGCGGTGGACGAGAGGCGCAGGGACGGAGGCGCGCTCTGAGTCAGCCGAGCCGGCCCGGGGCGCTCACCCTCGGTGAAGGGGACGACGTCCTTGCCGAGGGTGTATTGCGCGAGGCAGAGGAGCGAAGACGGGGCAGGCTGTCCCTCGGAGGGCGTCAGGCGAGCTGGACTGGGGCAGCTGGGAGTGGCGACGAGTCGGAGGACGATGACGCGCGACGTCGATCAGGTGCGAACGGGCTCGTCGACCTTTCGGGCGGCGTCGACGACCCGTGGAAGGGTGCGCGGTCGCCCATGGTCGATGCGGACGGTCGCGCCATCAAGCGGGTGCCGAGCATCCTCCTCACAACCGACAGCGGCTCTGACACGGTCCTCGCCGACCCTCCTTCCCCCGTCTCCGGTATTGTCACGGCGCGACACTCGCGGCGAAAGCACCACGTCCTCCACGCCATCCGCTGCGCCCTCTTCCCATCCCTCCAATCCTTCCGCTCAAAGTCAATCCTCGGCAAGTGCACCGCGCTGTTGTGCGTCCCGGCACTGCTCGTCCTCAACCTCACGCTCCCTGTCGTCGAGGAGCCGGGCGAGGACACTTCGGGCTCGTGGCACGAGGAGAAGTACGTGTCGACGCCCAGGTCTGGTGTCCAGGTCGAAAGCCGCCACGTCGACGCGACGTCGTCGGACGACGAGGACGACGAGGACGACTCGCATCAGCGAGACGCGTACGAGCGCATCGGACACGCGCTGCACTCGCCTGCGGTCGCGCACCCGCACGGGCACAGCGATTCGCCGTCGCACCGGCTGCAGCACGTGCGCGCCGAGGCGGCCGAGGCCGAGTCGCCCCACGGTGCGTGGGCAGAAGTCGCCACGCCCCCACTTGCGCCCGCCGCGGTTGAGGCGCAACGCCCTGCGTCGCCGATGGACTACTTCAGAGTCGTCAACGCGAGCGAGGCGAGCCAGGTCGGCCGTGTCGGGTCTGCCGAGAGTGGGGACCTCGGCGACGTCGGCGAAGCCAGCGAGGAGGAGTGCGAATGGCGTGCACAAGAGGCCGTGACGAGGGGGCTCACGGCGCTGCAGTGCGCGCTGGGCCCGGTCTTTTGCGTGGCGGCCCTGCTTGGTTCGTCGTCTCCTCGCATTCTCGGCACCGTCGATGTGCTGCGAGTGGCTGACGTGTTCGTTGTACAGCCGAAGATCTCCAATGGTGGCACCCTGTCGTCGCCCTCGCCAGCGGGGGCGTCTTCTCCCTGCTCGCCTTCCGGTACTTTGACAGCTCGCGACACCCAGGTCGCATCGTCCTGTGCTTCCTCGGCTTCCTGATTGCCATGGTGTGGATTCTCATGATTGTGAACGAGGTCGTCGGCGTCTTGCAGGTGCGTGCCGTTCAGCTGTGCCTTTCCTCGCCGCAGCGCGCGTCGTATCCGCCTAGGGACCCTGTGACTGACCCTCCTTCGTCGTATCGCAGACCCTAGGCCACATCTTCGGCATCTCCGACGCCATCCTTGGCCTCACCATCTTTGCCATGGGCAACTCTCTTGGCGACCTGGTCGCCAACGCGACGGTTGCTGTGAGTCCGCCTTCTGTCTCTCTATTGAAGCGGGTCTTTGGCTGACTCCCGAGCTCCGCACTTCTCACAGCGCATGGGCTACCCGGCCATGGCCATCGCCGCCTGCTTCGGCGGCCCAATGCTCAACATCCTCCTCGGCGTCGGTCTCTCGGGGACGTACATGATCCTCTTTGACCCGTCGCACAAGGGTCAGCAGCTCTACATCGAGATGAATCACACGCTCCTCGTGTCGGGCGTCGGGCTGTTCGCCATCCTCGTCGGGACCTTGATCGTGGTGCCGCTCAACTCGTACCGCATGAGCAAGCGCGTCGGAGCGGCCCTCATCCTTGCCTACCTCGTGCGTCTCTCTTGCTGTGGCTGCTCGCCTCACGAACTGCGCGCTGACCCGTGCCGAGCGCGTCTGCCAGATCGTCCTCACGACCAACGTCTGCGTCGAGGTCTTTTTGTAGCACTCTCTCTCTCTCTCTCTCTCTCGTCCGCCTTACTCTGTGTCGCCCTCACTCGCAATGTACTATCACAACGCATCAAACTCGGGCTGAGCACTCCCGGACGAGCGAGACTTTGCGCATCTCGAGCGATGCGCACAGCTGCCGGGTGCGACACACGGCCCTTGACCCTTGCTGCAAAGCGGACTGGGCGACCATGACGCTGGGCGTCTGCTTGGGAGTGGGCACATAGACGCGGTACCTGCCGAGAGAATGACCTCTGCGACGCCGAGACCGTGAACGTCTCGTTGCCCGCGCCCGCCGAGAACTCGACGCCCGTCGCGGTCGTGCCGTCAGAGACAATTTTGGTGGCCTGGAAGCCCGTGAGGACGACGAGGTATTGACCTGCCGGGCAGGTCCGACAAGTCTCCCGTGACGCAGGGAGGGCACCTTGCTCACGAAAGACTTGTCACGAGACGTTCCAACCGCGGCGCGCACAGGCCTCGCACCCGCAAAGCGAAGACCATGCGTCGCCGGCGGGCTGCGCATGCTTTGAGCCGGTTTCTCGTACTCTCGAAGATGTCTTGAGGATGTCTACCAGGGGTCGTATGGCCGCAGTGACCCGCCTCCCGGGCCCACCTCTGGACAAGCTGCCTCGCTTCTCTGCCTGACCTCCTCGGACCTCGTTTCGGCGCCGAGCCCGAGCGCACTTTGTGGCGGTGCGAGCTTGCAGGTGCGCACACTCTGCCGTTACCACACGGGAGGAGGAGGAACGAGTGTCCATTGCGCCGCCAGTCGAGGGAAGGGCAATGCCTCGGCGCGCGACGATGCGAGACCCGCCGCCGGGGGGTGTCTAGAGCGGGAGAGCGAAGCAGCGGCGCACAGAGGGAGATGGGGGATAAAAGCTGCGTGACAGTCATGACGCTAATGCGAAGGAGCGAAGGGGAGGGGGAAGGAGAGAGGGGTATGGACGGGCGGAGGTTGCGAAGGCGCGTGCAAGTAAACGAGGGAAGGGGAGCAACGCTGCGAGGCTATCAAGGATGGAAGGCCCACGTTCAGGCGAAGGCAAAGAAGGCGCCGACCGCCGCAAGGAGCGTCGCGAGCGCGGATGCGGGCGAGAGGGCACGTGCGCCGCTCGGGTTGTCGCTCTGCGCGGCAGCGTTGGACGTGCCCGTCGACGTTGGCGAGTCGGACTTGGTCGAGCTGGTGCCGGTCGACGACGCCGACGACTGCGCGGCGTCCTCAGTCTGGACGGCGGACCCGCCCTGGCCGCGGGGAACCGAGAGGAGCAGGTCGTAGGCACGCTCGGCAACGCCGTACGTCGGGGCTGCGCGCAGAGAGGCCAGTAAGTTGCTGCGCAAATGAAAAGAAACAGAGCGCCAATGGAAAAACGCACCGGTCGCATGAGCGGAGAAGGAGATGGGGATGATGGACGCGTCGATCACGCGGAGGCCGGTGATGCCATAAACGCGGGTCGACGTGTCGACCACACCGCCGTCCTCCTCTGGGAGGAGCGAGCAGGTCGAAGCCGCGTGGTACTCGGTCGAGACGCGACCGCGGAGCCAAGTCTCCCACTCTTCGTCCGTTTGGACGGCGTCGCCGGGGGCGAGCTCGCTCAGGACGTAGTCGGAGAACGGCGGCGTCTGCGAGATGGTCCGCGCGTATTTGAACGCTTGACGAAGGATCTGGACGTCACCGGGACTGTGAACACGAATAGGCGGCGAGAAGGAGGAGAGTGAGGGCAAAAGGTCAGTACCTGGTCCGGCGAGCACGGCGAGGACTGACAAAGATTTTGTCGTGGCGCGTGACTGGAAAAGAGAAATACGCACTGCGTGAGGTAGCCTGCATCGATGACGGGCTTGTCGAAAGTGCTCGTCGAGTTGATGAGGACCGAGCCGCGCGACAACGGGTGCTGAATGGCCGCCTGGATCTGGATCGTCACGGAATCGCCGTAGCCGCCGTACGTGCCTGTCGCAGAGAGCAGGATTTCGGCTTGTCCGACGGCAGAGGGGTAGATGTCGCGGAGCTCGGCCGTGTAGGACGAGTTGTACCCCTTTTGCACGAACTCGTTGGACGAGTAGGCCTCGACCTGCGCCGACTGGTTCGCGGCGAGCTCGTCGATGAACTGCTGCGCTGCCGTCTCGCTGCCCATGAGCGTCGTGAGGTTGATGTAGGCGACGGCGTCGTTCGGGGCCGTGTAAAGGCTCGAGGGGTCGCCAGCCTTCCACAGAGCGAGCTGCTCGGCTGCGAACGTGTCGTTCGTCTCCATCGGGTCACCGGAGTAGGCGAACGACGTGTTGAGCGTGATGGCACCCGACAGGTGGTCCGTCAGGTGCATCCCGACGCCGGGAAGGTCCTTGACGACCGTGATGCCGAGGTCCTCGAGGAGGTCGGCGGGGCCGACGCCCGACACCTGCAGCAGTTGCGGCGAGCCGATGACGCCTGCCGAGAGAATGACCTCCTGCGACGCCGAGACCGTGTACGTCTCGTTGCCCGCGCCCGCCGAGAACTCGACGCCCGTCGCGGTCGTGCCGTCAAAGACAATTTTGGTCGCCTGGAAGCCCGTGAGGACGACGAGGTTGGTGCGGTAGTTGATGGGGTCGAGGTAACCGTTCTTGGCGTACGAGCGGGTCCAGTTCGTCGGGTTGATCGCGCTCGTAGCAATGAACGCACCCCAGTTCTCGCCGCCGGCCGGGTCACGCGAGTCGATCCCGAGAGCAGCGAGCGTCGGAATCCACTCGTTCGTCGAGGGGTAGAAGAAGCCCGGGTACGAGTAATGGACGGGGCCCTCCAGGCCGTGCAAGCTCTCGTCGAGGACCATGCCGGCCTCGTCGATCATGGTAGCGTTCGGAGGCGTCCACAGCTCGCTCTTCTTCATGTACGGGTAGAGGGCGTCCCACGTCCACGTCGAGTTGTCCGAGTTGAGCGACGCCCACGAGTCTTGCTCGATCTGCGACTGGCGGATCATGTAAAGCTGCGCGAGTCGTGCGGAAATGTCAGTGCCGTTCTGAGGCATAGCAACGCGCGAGGGAGATTCACGCACGCCGTTGACCGCCGACGAGCCGCCCAGGATCTTGCCGCGAGGCCAAAAGACGCCGCGCCCGTCGAGGCCGTCTTGGGGCTCCGTGACGTACTGCCAGTCGTAGATCGAGTCGACGTTGGCGATGCCGCCAAAGTAGGCCATCGCAGGCGCGAGCACCTCGTCCTCGACGGCACTGCCGTCCGTCCCCGCCTCGATGACGGCGATGGAGAGCGAGGAGTTTTCCGACAGGCGAGACGCGACGGCGAGACCGGCCGTACCGCCACTGCGAGCGAGTCAACTCGAGTCAGCATCTCCTGTCTCGTCGATGTCGATAGACTCGAGAGGGCAGTGCGGACGTACCCAACGATCACGTAGTCAAAGGCCTGGCCGGCGAGTTGCGCAGCGTCCGTCGTCGTTGCGCGCTTGCGAATGCGCCGGTCGTCCAATGCACGACGCTGAACCGCGGCGTCGTCGAACAGACGAGAGGGTCCGTCTGCGCGGCGGTCGAAGCTGGATGCTTGAGCCGACAGAGGGACGACCAGTGCTGCGGCTGCAGCTGCGAGCAGGAGCTCGAGAGAGGCGACCATCGTGCGGCGTACGTGCGCTGGTCGTCGGTGTCGACCTTGGCGAGAGAGAGAGAGAAAGACACTCGAACGTCAAACAGTCGGGACGAGCGGCGAGGAAGGGTGGGGGGAGGTCGAAGGTGTTGCCTGAAGCCGTCGGAAGGCGGAGCCAAGGCTTGGTCGACGCGGCCTCTTTGCTGGGTGGGGCGAACGAGTGTGTGCGGGAGCGGTTACGGCGCGCTGCGTGGGTCGTGCACCTCTCAGGTCGATGCAGGCGAGAGCAGGCAAGCAGGACGAGTGGAGGAGGGGGGACACACTTGGGACACACACCGAGTCGGCCGCACTGCGAATCAAACGCCGCACGCGCCCCGTTTTTTCCGCCGCCACCCCATCCATTTGTCGCGTCGAGACGCGGTCTCAAAGTGGTGCCGGGGAGATCTGCTGCCGAGCGTTTGCGGGGTTCGCTCCCAAGTTTGAACGTCGGCAACTGCTCGCAGCTTCGTGTTGCTTCGATGTGCAGCCTGTGCACGCTTTGAGCGGTATGTACAAATCGGTGCACTTAAAACAAGGCGCGCGCAACGCGGGACTTACGTGCTGGCCTCCGCAACCTGTCGCCTGGGCTCAAGCTGTAGGATATCTCGAGTTCTCGGTTTCGACATGACGGACACCGTCGTTGCCGAGTCGCTGCACTGCAAGCAGACCCTCTCCGCATACAGCTACTCCTCCTCGGGCTTCTGCAGGTCGCTCATGTTGGTCCCGGCGATGTCGAGGCCGATGAGCTCGAGCTTGTCGACCCTCGTCACGTCCTCGTCGCCCTGGTTGTCGACCACAAAGATCTGTGCGCAGTCCGAGAGTCAGTCACTGAAACCGCACAGGAACCGAGAAAAGAGCCGCACGCTGAGGTGGTTGACACTCTGGAACCGCACAAACCGCAGCTCGACCGCCTTGAGCCCCTTGGCCTGCTCCTCGCTCAGCACGAGCTCTTGCGCCGGCTCGGCCGACGTGTCAAAGTCGGTCGAGGGCGAGTTGACAAAGAGGCGCACGGTCTTGGGTGCGCGAGGGAGGTGGTTCGGGAGAGTGTGGAAACACAGCGCGCGGAGCTTGATCGCTTGTTGCAGCTGCAGGCGCACGGAATCGTCAGGGCAGATCATCGGCGTCGAGAGAAAACGAGGGCCGCACAGGAATCTGGAGCAGGAGCTGCTCATCTGCGTCCGACTCGAGCCACTTGTCGCCGCCACCGCGCAGCAAGCCCTTGAGGGTGTGGTCCGGCGTCTCGTTCAAGCAGTGCACCTGAGACTGGTCGATCTGCGAGTTGAGCGTGGTCTGTGGAGCAGCGGCGAGCGGCGTCAGCTGGTGGAAGTACCACAGCCTCTCGAGAGCGGCACAACGAACAAAGCCCTCGAGGCCCTTCTCCTTGGGCGCCTGCGAGCCTCCCGTCGTGGCAGGTGCACCAGTCGGTGCGTGCTTGTTGACGAGCTGCATGAGGCCGGTCGGGTTGGCGCCTTTCATCTGCTCGGAGGAGTCGGCGCGAGTCCTCCAGCTGGTCAGCTCGGCTCTTCGCATCCAGGAGAAGCAACTGAGGTCTCCCCTGCGCACCTCGTCCACCTTGCTCGACCCCTTGAGCACAACGAAGGACGGCATCGCCGTGATGGCGAAGCGTTGTGCGACATCCTGCGCCTCGTCGACGTCGACTTTGAGGAATTGGACGCGCCCGGCGTACTGCGACGCCAGGCGCTCGAACACCGGACTGATTTGCCTGCACGGGTTGCACCATCTGCATCCGGGGTCCGGGCCAGAGGGATCAGGAGGAATGATGACGAGTGTGTCGTGCGTCAGTAGCGCGCCGCGCACCGGGTCCGCCGCCCTAGATTGACGAGCTCACACGGCGTGGAAGTCGATGACAGAAACCCGGCTCTGATCAACCGTGAGAGAGTCGAGCTGGGCGAGCGATTTGACGGCTGTGATCGACATGGTGGAACGAGCTGTCGAGGGGGATGGGAGAGACGTGTGAGCAGTTCTGTGGCGGCGTTAGGGCAACGCGCAGTAGCGGACTGGTAGCTACGCGAGTGCAACGTGAGGAGCGAGGAAGAGGATGAAGAGGGGAGCCGACGCCCCGAGCAGTGGGGCTTTCTCGGCTCGGCGACCAGCGCGTTGTCATGGGCGGTTGGACACACCGAGTACGAGTACGATGAGACTGATGCCAGAGTTGCAAAGGGAGAGAGACAACAACACGCTGACTGAGAGAGACCGTCTCCTCGACACCTTTCGCGCAGCCCGCCACCTCCGCTACTGCGCCGCGCGCACCAAAGCTTGAGCCGTCATCCCTTCCTGCAGCGTGACGCGTTGGCGACGAGCGGCACGATGTTCCCAGCCTCACGCGTTGGCGACGAGCAGCAGGATGCACGTCGTGAAGATGAGGGCCGTGATGCACACGAGGACGGCGTCGTTGTACATGCCGGCATAGACGAACGCCTGGCGGTGCTCGTAGCCGGAAGAGACGGTGTAGAAAGTGATGGTTCCGGCGGCGAGACTTGCGAGGCAGGCGACGAAGAACAGGATGCCCAGCTTTTTGGCGCTCGAAGCGCGTCAGCCACGGCCTCGTAAAAAACGGGACGGCACACTCACGGGCGTCTGTGCGTACTTCTCGAACGCCGGCATCGAGATTTCGTCGCCAAACTGAAAGCGGATAAGGAGGCACGCGGCCACGAGCGCCAGCGTGGTGGCCAGCTTGACCAACGACAGGAAGTTTCGCTCGCGCGCTGTCGAAGCACGAGAGGGTCAGCGATCGAGGTCGAGGGAAGCGCCAGGTCGTCCTGACTGACCGCAATAGTCGCGAGCTGGGGTGAGCCGAGGGAGAGACGAGACGAGACTGCGGTCAGCGCGTACGCAGCGATACAAGCGCGGAACAGCATGCGCACCTGTAGAGCCAACATTGGGTACCAGTACACTTCCCCACAGCTTCTGGACGGGTTCCCGCCCGTCCTCGGCATCGTTAGCAGGCCTAGGGTGATGAGGTCGCGGAGCGTCGCGGGAGGTTGGCGACGGCGCTCCGGTCGGGGAGCTGAGCCCTGGGGCTGCCGTCATAGCAGACAAGTCAGGAAGCCAGCCTCGGCCGACGATCTGGTCGAGTGAGTGCGACTTGGACGAGCGAGACCTCCCTCCCCTCGACTCGCCGTTGCTCGAGAGTCATTCGCGCGGTGAGGACGACATCTCGGAGAATGCAACGAGATCCAGTGTGCAGACGTGCTTTGCACTCCAGACCAGTGCCACTCGACTCTACTCACTACCAACGAGCGCCCGCAATGCCGCCTTTGCACGTCTGACCCCGTCCTCGCCGAGCGCCTCGAGCCACACCCCGGCTGCGACCGCGTCGTTGGCCTTCTCCGCCTTGGCCACCTCAAGTCCGACATCCCCCGCCTCAATCTCGCGCTCGCTAAAGTGCGCGCCCGCAGCTCGCAGCGCCTTGACGACGGCGAGCGCGTCCAGCCCGCGGTGCCTCGCGGCGTAGAAGAGGGGCGAGCGCCCGTTGGCGTCGCGCTGGTGCACCGACGCGCCCGACGCGAGGAGGAGCTCGACGTTGTCCAAGAGGCCCGCGAGTGTCGCGAGGTGCAGCGGGGTCTGCAGGGTTGTCGACGCGGGTTCGTTGAGGAGCGAGGGGAGCGCGAGGGAAGACAGGCTCGTCGACGCCAGCGGGGTGCTCGCGGGGGCGTCGAGCGACGTGAGGAGCGATTGGAGCAGGTTGCCGGGCTTTGCGGCGGCCTGCGCGAGGAGGTGCGGCAGGACGGCCGCCCGGAGTGTCTCCTCGTCGGCGAGCGTCGACGGCCACGACGCCGAGAACTCGTCGGGCACGACAGGCTTGTCTGCTGCGTCAAATGCAGAGACGGCACTCTGCCTTCGCGGGCGCTGCGGCACCGGCGCACACTCGACGAGTTGCGAAAAGAGGGTGCGGAGACGAGCCTCTGGGTCGGGCGGGTTCGCGTAGGTTGGCACCGGCGCGACGGGCGTGAGCTCGCCGCGGAGAGGCTGCGCGATGAGCGCGCGGACCTGCACCGGCGAGAGCTCTGGCTTGGAGAGGAGGTACGACAGCTTGGCGAGGGCAGCCTCGGTCGTCATGTCCGCGCCGCCGACCACGCCTGCAGCCGCCAGCGCGCGGCCCGTTGCGTAAATGTCGGATGCGACCGCGCCCGTCGGGCACTGCGTGACGTTGACGATGACGACGCCACGGGCGGTCGCTTCGCGGAACGCCGCGAGTAGCTCTTCCCGTCGCGGTGCGTTGCCGGCGCCGTATGTCTCGAGGACGACGCCACGGACGCCGCCGGTCGGAGACAGGAAGGCGCGAACTGCGGCGCCTGTGATGCCAGGGAAGACGCGCAGAGTCGCTTCGAGCGATCCAACGCTGTCTCAGCGAGCTGTCCCCGAAGAAGGGAGAGAAGTGCAGAAGCTCACCAACGTCAGAGCACAGCTCTTTGTGCGCATGGAAAGGACGCGGCCCCGGGCGGAGGACTTGTGGCCATGCGACCTCTGCGAGCCGCGAAGTCAGCTCACGCGTGCATGTCGCCGTCGAGCGGGATGCACGGACGTACCAATGTCGATCCCGACGGTGGCCAGCGGGGCCAGGTTGAAGCTTTGGAAGGCGTGAAAGTCCTCCGACGATGCCTTCATAGTGCGATTGCCGCGGAGTGCGACATTGTCAAAGAGGAGGAGGACCTCAGGAATCGAGTAGTGACCGGCGATAGCGAGCGCCGCAAGCAGGTTGTCGGTCGCATCCGTGAAGAGCTGGCTCAACGGGATCTGCGCGCCCGTAAGGATGACCGTCTTGCTGTCGGCATTGGCAAGTCAGCAGAGCGCGAATCCAGCGCAGGGAAGGGTCAAAGCGCACCCAAGATCTTCCTGCTCAAGGCAAGGAGGGGTCAGGTCAACGAGCAGTAAAGGGCGGGAAAGCGGGGGTAGACGCACCAGCAGAAACGACAGCGCAGAAGCAGTGAAGGCGAGCGTGTCCGTGCCATGCAGGACGAGGAAGGCATCGAACGACGCGTAGTTTCGCTCGAGGTCGGCCGCGACCCGGATCCAGTCGGAAGGCTCAATCTCGCTCGAGTCGATCAGGTGCTCGTACTCCCACACGGCGTACCGCACGCGCTTGCCCTGTGCAAAGCGGGGCGTGACGAGCGAGGGGAGGTACGTCGGCCCTGTGGACGTCTCGACACGCAGGTAGGCCGGGTCTTGGTCAGGCGGGACGGCAGCGAGTGCGGGCGTCGATGCGCCACTGTCGGACCGCGAGGCCGACCACTGCGCAAAGGCTCGGACAGAGGAGCTGTTGGCGAACACAGAGTCGCCCGTCGGATCGTGGAACCTGCGAACGAGCAAGCATCGAGCGAGAGCGAGCCGGATGTCAGCCCGTGGCTCCCAGCGAAAACGAGATGCCTCAGCGTCGGCGATTCAAGTGCTTCTCAGCGAACCTTGCCTGCGAACGAAGGCTGTCGAAGTCATCAAGGCCGGATGGAGCATGGCGAGCCGACGAGACGAAGGGGAGCAAGGTGATCGATCGAGAGAAGGCCGTCAGCGACTTGACTGTTTGCGAAGCTCGCACCTCGAGCGGCGCCACTGGACGCGCCCAATGTGCAGCGCAAGCAGGAGTCGAGCTCTGCGTCCATGCGAGACACGTGCGAAGGACGCACTTGCTGAAGAGGAAACCCGGATGCGGCTCGTACCCTCCCCGCTCCGTCTTGAGCATCCCTATCGTCCCGCTGCGAGCACATGTACAGCGCACCGCACCGCAGCAGAGCGAATAATCGAAAGGCGGGGGTCGGAAGGGACGAAGCGCCGGAACAGGCAGGTCAGCCGAGAGGTCGGGGACGGTGGGAGGGAGGGAGGACGGCGGAGGGTGAGAACGGTCCACGGAGCGCGACACCCGGGGAAAGGGTACCTGAGTGAGTGAGTGGACTGCAAGCGCACCCAGTGTAGAGAACGAGCACACGAGCCTCGGTAGCCTCGGCCATCTTGAGAAGCGCGGTGTCGCTCAGCGAGACTCGAGGGAAGAGAGTTGAGCGAGGCGGGCGAGTGGGACCCGCGGGCGGTGGTACCCTGGAGGAATGTCGAGCTCGACGAACTCGTGCACTCGACGACGAGGCCGCACAGCTGGCCGGTGAAGAAGAACGACTGCTCAGGGCGAGGCGTTGTGAGTGCGGTGCGGACCTTGGTCACGTGGCCGCCGAGGGCGCGCGTTCCGGCAGCGAGTCGGCACGGTGATCGATTCTTTCCCCCCCTTCCTTCACCCCCAGCTTGGCTGGCCCCGGAGGTCCGGACATGCATGCTGCACAATCTCAATCACATGCGCCAGCTCTACGACCACGCGCACCAGCGACACCTGCTGTGTTCGGCTCCTCTGCCCCTCGGAAATGCGTGCCCCGCGTGCGCATCGCGGAGCCGTACGTACCGCCGGGGTGTGACGGGCCTGATGCTGCTCAGCGCTTCGCCGATAAGGCTCTGCAGAGGCCGCAGTGGCGGACTCAACCTTCGAACGACTCCGGATCCGAGTAGATCCGAGTCCTCCCCTCTCCGGCGACAACCCCGCCTCGTTCCCAGGCCTCAGGCTGCTGGGCGAGCTGGAAAGAGGGCGCTCGGCTCCGGTTCCGAGGTTCGCGTGGATGTGTGCTCGCTCTCACAATGATCGAGCGATCGTACAGTTCGCTGCGTCCGTCACATCGCAGAGGCTCGGGTCTCCGGCGCCTTCTCACTCTCCTTTGTGGCCCCAGTTCGTTCGCCCTTTCGGCCTCTCTCAGCCCTCTCTCTTCTCCTCCCACCTTCCTCTCATTCCCTCGAGCCACCTCCTTCCCCTTTCCTTTCCTCTCTCGCGCGCCCACCCCTCCTCCCGTTCCTTCTGCCCCGTCCCACCGCACCTCGCACACACCATGCGCACCTTCTCCACCCTCGCTTCCCTCGGCTCGCTCGCCGCCATCGCCCTCGCCCAGTCGGAGGTTCCCATCCCTGCCGGCTACGGTCGCTTCCCTTGCTCGCTCCGCAATGACGACGGGACGCTGTCGGCGGGTGCGCACCTCGTCTTTCTCTCACACACTTGAGCGGCGCTGTTGCTGACTCGGGTGCACCCTATACTCTTCTTTCGACAGACCCCAACCAGTGCCTCGATGGCGCGCTCCTTCCGCCCGGCAGTGCCGACGACTCGGGCCTGCAGGGCGACGGTGCCACCCCAACCGGCGCGCAGTGCGTCCAGGCGTACCCGGACGGTCCCTACTTCTGCGGCATCGCCGGCGCCGAGTGCGCTACCGATGATAACTGCGACAACGGTGCCTGCGTCGACGGCGCCTGGTGCGTCTCGTATTTCATTCGCCTCGACCTTCGTGTTTCGCTGACGTCTCGGGCGACCATCGTGCAGCACTGGCGGTCTTTCGGCGAACTGCGAGGTCGACTCCGAATGCCTCGGCTACCTCTACTGCACGACCCCTGAAACCGACACGGTGGGCACCTGCGGCGGCGAGGGCACCTTCTGCACGGACCCGTATGCGGGCAACCCCGACGGCACCGCTGCCGACAACTTCGACGTGTACAACTCGTACTGCAGCACCGGCTTCTGCTCGGTCGCCGCCGGCGGTCTCTGCACCAACTTTGTCACCCAGGTCGACGCCGACTGCTCGTTCGACCCCGACTTCGTTCGTCCTCCTGTTTCCTTTGGGCGGCCCCCGGCAGTTCGAGTGCTGACCCTGTGCCCGATATCCTCAGGCCTGCACGGCCGACACCGAGACGGGCAGGCCTCTCGTTTGCAACCCGGATACCCTCACCTGCCAGATCCGCGTCGACCCGACTGGTGCTCGCGCTCGTGCTCGCCGCGCCGCTGCTAACGGCAAGGCGGCACTCTTCAAGCGCCGCGCGTGCCCGATGTCGCACACCGCCTGCGCTATCGAGGGCGCCAAGGGCTTCGAATGCGTCGACACGGCTTCGAACCTCGAGCAGTGTACGTCGCCTCGCTCGTGCTCATTCCCGCTCACGTGCTGACTCTTTGCGCGGCACGACAGGCGGTGCTTGCGCTAGTGAGGGCGGCGTCGACTGCACCTCGCTCCCGGGTGCCGAGGCCGTCGGCTGCGTCGCCGGTACCTGTGCGTCGCCCTGCCCGGTCCTCCGTATCTTTCGCCACCTTCCCCGCCAATCCAGGAACTGACCAAGCTGCCTCCACGCGTGCAGGCGAGATTTGGTCCTGCGCGGACGGCTACCAGTTCGACTCGGCCACGTCGGCCTGCGTCCCGGTCCTCGCTTAGACGGTATCCATTCATTAGACACTGCACCACCCTCTCCCAGACTCTCCCTGTGCCTCGGCTATCTTCGTTTCCTTCCTCAAAGTAGTACGCGTTCCCCGTGTCCGTCCTCGTCGGTTTTGGCTCCCCTGTTTCCCATTTCGCCCTCTCCTCAGGCTCTCTCTCTCTCGCTGTAGCTTCCTCCTCCGCCTCCTTATCTCGTACGCACTGAACTACGACCCGCGAACATCGTTCTGCTTTAGACGACTCGCACGTGTGCTTCCTCGCTCTCGGCTGCGGACGAGTGCGAGGCCTGCCTGGCGGGGCGACATACCCGAGACGCGGAACAGGGCGTTGCCCAGCTCAGCTCGTCTGAGCAGCGGACATCTTGCGCGACCAGCTGCACTCCGGCACGCGCGCGCGGCTACCCCCTCTACGCCCTTGTCCGTCGACGGGCCGCCGCGGGCGCGCTTCAAGTTGAGAAGGTCAAGCCGAACTCGCAGTGCGGGCACGGTGCTGGTCGGGGCTTGCTGGTCTCGAACCGGCACCGACGTGGCGGTGCAATTCCCATCGCTGCCGCCTGTCAAAAGACACGCTGCGGCCTGCGGGCTGTGCGCGAGCTCAAAGGAAGACCGGCCCCACTCCCTCGGTCGTCGCTCCGCGGTGCGTGGCTCCAACAATTCAATTCGAGTCGGCGCGTCGAGCCGCGCACTACTGCGCAGGTCGCCTTCTCTCGGCTCGACCCTTTCATCTCTTCGTCCTTTGCCAGTCCCTCCCGACCACGAGCACGCTTGCAGGCAGGCCTTCTCGCGTGTCCGCTCAGTGTCTTCCGTTCAGTCACCACACTCGTTTCCTGCCCACCCTCGTCGCTCGCTCTCCCCTTTTCTCCGAGTCGACAATGCTCGGCGCCTCGACACTCCTCGCCGCCCTCGCGCTCCTCGGCACTGCAGCCGTCCATCCGGCCACGGCAACCACCATCGAGCTGCACCCTCGCGACCTTGGGCTCAAGAACAGCGACGGCTCCGTCAACATTCCGGGCCTCCGGGCCGAGGCGGAGCGACTGTTCAAGTGCGCGATGTCCCCTCTGCACTGTCGAGCAACGCTGGGCTGACGCTCTGACTGGACTGCAGGAAGTATGAGCGGGTGCGCCCGTCGAGCACGGTGACCTCGCCCCTCACAGATCTGACGGCCTTTCGCTGTGCTCCCGCAGAACCGCGCAAACCAGGTCTACTACGCCCAGACGATGAAGGACCCCACCGCACGCCAGAAGCGAGGCACGCTTGCGCTCACCTTGTCGGACACGGACAGCGCCGGTCCGTGTGTTCCTTTGCCCTCGGCTCGCGGTCGCGCTCCGCTCGCTGACGTCGCGAGCTGCGAACAGTATGGACGGGCAAAGTCTCGGTCGGAACGCCCGCGCAGACATTCAACATCTTCTTCGACTCGGGCTCGTCCGACTTTACGCTCGCGTCGACCGCGTGCGGCACGTCTTGCGGCATCAAGCAGCGCTACAATACTGCAGCGAGCACGTCGGCCGTCAAGACTGCCAAGACTGTCAGGACAAACTTTGTCGACGGAACGTCGTCGGCGGGCGTTGTCTACGAAGACACTGTGACGGCCGGAGGCAGCACGGCGACGGGGCAAGACGTGGTCGCAGCCACCTCGCTGTCCGCGACTGTCGCCGGTCTCGCTTCCGATGGGTGCGCTCTGAGTCTATCGTCTGCTGCTGACCTGCGGAACTGACGCCTACGCCCGTCCGAGCAGCTTGTACGACAACTCCTCGCGCCGCCCGTCTGACTGACCCTTTGCCGCCAATCGGCTGACACTCGCCCACGCTTGCAGGATGGGGCTCTCGTACCCGTCGCTCTCGTCAGCCGGCTCATCGTCGTTTATGTTCACCCTGGCGGAGCAAGGTCAGTACTTTCTCCCGTACTTTAGCATCCGCCTCAGCTACACCAGCCGCTCCGAAATCACCTTCGGGAGCTACAATCGCGCCCGTGTGGCTGGCAGGCCCCGCTGGTACAACGCTTCGCCGAGCGCGAACGGCGTGAGGACGTACTGGCAGATGGCGCTGAGCACGCCGCTCATCGGCGGCAAGATCGCGGCGCCGCTCGCGACCCACATCCTCGACTCGGGCACGACCCTCATCATTGCGCCCCCTTCCGCCGCCTCCACCTTCTGGGCCAATGTCCCGGGCTCGCAGCCCTACAGCGACGAGTTCTGGAGCTACCCTTGCGCGTCGCCGCCCGACCTCAGCTTTGGCTTCTCTCGCGCCTTTTCCACCTCGTGGCCGGTCAGCGAAGCCTGTCCGTCCTCTTCTTTCCTTCTTTTCCCCAATCCTGCACGCATTGACAGCTGACCGGAGGAGCACTTTCCAGCCTTCAACCTCGGGTACCTCGAAGAGGCGCCCGACCGCTGCATCGGAGCCGTCATCGGCGAGAACTTGGGGCTGGGCAGCGCGTGGCTTCTCGGCGACGCCTTCAGTACGTCCAAGCTCTCTGCGCTTGCGCACGCAAGCTGGCCAGACACGCGTGCTCACCGATCCGCGTGCTCACCCCGCCTCGTCCCTCGTCCGCCTCGCAGTGACCGTGAGCTTCCCCCCGCCCGCTTTCATCCGGATCCACGACTCGCGACTGACCTCGCTTCTCGCGCACAGAACGTCTACGTCATGCACGACGTCGTGCAGAACCGCATTGGCCTCTCGCTCGCCCGCTAGACTCGTCGCGGCCTTCTCAAACCGCCGTCTCCGACCTCTCGGCGTTCCCCTTTCTCCGTAGAGCCCGCAGACGGCAGACTGCGCCCTTCACCCAGAGGAATCGTGCCCACGCGTCGTTCTGCGGTGTGCCTAGAACCGACACCGGACTTTCGCCCCCTGAGCGAGAGACGAAGGCCTGGCCAAGGTCTCGTGTCCCCTCCTCTCGAAATTGCGCGCCCGGCAGTTCAGGGGCAGCTTCGAGCACCGTCGCGCTCATAGTACTTCGAGAGCGACGAGAGCGGGCGAAGGCCTCATGAACAGAGGGAGGAGGCTCCTCTCGAGCCTCGAGCTCTTCGCCTTTGCCGGCCTCGTCGAGCCGTCGTCCGTACAGTACTTTCCGAGAACACGGGAACACTTGGACGAGGTGCTGCGAGCTCGCGTAGCGCCCGAGTTAGGCGATTGAGCGTGCTCCGGGAACCCGCGGATTTCATTTCGCGCAAGGAACGCGGCGCGCGGCGCTCCCGATCGCAGTGAACGGCGCGGGGCACGGCCGGTGTTTGGCCAAACGTCGCCTGCTCTCTCCCTCCCTCTGCACCCGACTCGCTCGACCAGCGCACGCAACCCGTGCCAGACCTGGAAAGGCGTCGCGCCGAAAGATGCACTCTCCCCTCGCAGCGGGCGCCCTCGCCGCGCTCCTCGTCCTCGGATCGTTGTTCGAATCCGCCACAGCCGTCGCCTTCCTCGCCGACGGCAATTACTTCCAGGCGGGCAACATCTCGCCGACCTTCAGGTGGCAGGCCTCTGGCCTGCTGAGCGAAGGAAGGTGCCCTCGTAAAGTCGTGGGGCTGCGCTGGGGGACGTGCTACACCTCGTGCGTCGCCGGCTTCGCTCCCTTTCAGCGCGGCGAGCGTTCTGACGAATGCCTTGCGAACACGAGCGCAGGCAGCTGGGAGCGACGGGCAACCTGCAGAGCACGACGCAGGCCCAGTACCTAGCTTCCAAGGCGAGCGGGTCGTTCGCGGCCAAGGCAGCGGGCCTCGTGGCACTGGCTGCGACACAGGACGGGGACGCAGCGCAGGACAGGAACGCAGCCGAGAGCCGTGCGCTGCTCGACGACGAGGACCTCGATGCGTACTTTGAGGTGCGCCGCCCCGCTCACCCCGTCGCGCTCGCGCTGGCCAGGGCTCACTCTCCTCCTGCCAGGCTTTCCCCGAGCAACTGCCGTATCGGTTCCCGGACTACGCGACATACCAGGGCGGCAGCGGCCCGAGCTTCAAAGCCAAGCGGCAGGTGCAGGGCTGCGGGACGCCCCCTTCGTCGACGAGTGCCCTGCCGAGCTCGACTACGACGAGCGCACCCTCGACGACTACCACCGCGGAGGTGTCGCCTCGACAGCGCAACGAGTGCGTCTCCGTTGCGCGGTGCTCGTGCTTCGTCCACCTCGAACTCGCACTGACCTCTGGCCGACCCCGCCGCAGGCTCTTCACCTGGCCCGGAGCCGTTGCGGGCCAGACGTGGCGCTACACCTGGAAGACGTACCAAGCGACGACGTCGACCAACTACAACTTCCACCATGCGTGGCAGATCCTGCGGCGTGACGGGTGCGGCGGCGCGGTCATCACGCTCGACTACCTGAGTGCGTGGCTTTCTGGTCGTGCCTGTTCCCTTCCTCAGTCAAGAGCGCTGACAGGCGTCGTCGAGGGCTGCAGATGGACAGGTCGTCATCGTTGACGCAGTGCGCGACTGCAAGCCGTGCGTGACGTTCAAGAAAGGCATCGAGTGCGGCTTTCTCCCTCTGTCTCCTCTCGCCTACAGGACGGACACTGACGCCGCGGGTTCACAGCGCTTGGTTCAACAAGGAGGTCAAGCACGAGTGAGCCCTTGCGTCCTCACCACCCACTTGCTGCCGCCCAGCCGCGGGCCTTTTCGCTGACGCCGCTCTCCCTCGCCCTCGCGCTCGCTGTGCAGCATGCTCATTACTTATGGCCTCAACGGCTCGATCAACTACAAGGCCTACACGTCCGACAGTGTCCGGATCCCAGCCATTTACTACCGCGCGACAGGCGACATGGGCTCGTCTGCGTCGCTCAAGGTGCGCCGCCCTTTCCGCCCCACTTCTCTGTCTCTCTCTCGCCTGCCCCCGCGAGGGTCCGACCGGTCGCTTACGTGCCCTCGGACGTGCACGCAGATTGGCAACTACCGACGGTTTGTGGACGGTCAGCTCGCGTCGAGCAACTACATCGGCGACTTTGTGCAGACGCGCATCTCGTGATGCACTCGTCCTCGTCCTCGTCCTCTCTGTATGTATCGCCGCACGTACCAATTCCAAGACCTGCTCTAGTACGTCATCGGGATCGCGCGCGGAAGGATCGAGCGAGAGTGGCGAGACGCAGTGCGTGCGGACAGCGCGACGAGCAAGGAGGCGCGGCCAGGCCGGGCTGGGTTGGGCCGTGGTCCTTCGACTCGCCGCTAGGCCCGGAAAGGCGTCCTGCTGGCGTGCCCGCTCCACCTCGCCATCGGCGCAGGAGAGAAACAGCGCGCGGCACCTCGTCTCGGCGTCGACTGCGAGGGGCGGGCCCGCGCGAGTCCATCGCTGCCTCGAGGCCCATGTGCGGCACTTCGAGTCGCTGAGTCGAGCGCAGCTTGCAGCACGGCGTAGGCATCGGGGCGAGGGGCCTGCTCACGACGGCTGAGCGTCCGAGGGGGAGGGCGGCGGGGGCGAGTAGGCGGTCCAGCGCGCGGCTGCGACGGCGAGGAAGCCTATCGAGTGCGTTGGGCCGAGTGTTAGCTATCTGCGTGGAGGAAGAAACCAGGCAAAGAGGGCGTGCGTGCGCACCGAGGCCCATCAAGCTGGCGGCGCCTTTGCCGACGGGGGTTTTGGCGGTGACGCGCGAAACGGTGAGGGCGTAGAGGCCGACGGCGGAGAAGGTGAGGGTGCCGGTGACGCGACACGACTGGCAGTCGGTGTAGAGGTGCTCGGGGAGGCTGAGGGCGGGCGAGGTGTCCGAGGTGTCCGAGGAGGAGGAGGAGGAGGAGGGAGTCGGGCTCGAGTCGGAGCGGGTGCGCAGGGTCGACGGGATGAGGTTGGACATGCTTGGCGTGTGCTCTGTCGTGGATCTAGCTGCAAGGGAGCTGGGAGGCGGAGAGAGAGACACCCAGACTCGCTCGTCCCTCTTGCTCTTGCTCTCCCCGCGCCGCTTCATCACCTCGACCTCGTCACCTCATCGCCTGTTCAGCTCTGACCGCAGCTCTACAGGCTAGCTAGAGCCTCGACACACGCCCTCTCGCCGCCACATTTCCCCCGCATCCCCTCGTCGCCCCTGCAGCCATGAGCGGAAAGGGTCTCTCCAAGGAGGACACAAAGACCGAACACCCCTTCCAGGCCATCGTCCTGTGCGACCCCTGGGGCGAGGAACAGCGCTGGGGCCCACTCGTCAGGCGCGCACGCACAGAGGACGAGGAGTACGACGACCTCGACGTCGGCGGCGAGCAGCGTCCCTTCGTGCGTCTTTGGTCTCGTCTCGGCTGCACGTTCCTCAAGCCGCCATACAAGCGCGAAAAGGGTACAGCATGTAGCTAGACAACTGACGCGTCGCTCATCCTCGTAACAGTGTCTCCTCCCGCTCCTCAACATTCCCCTCCTCGCCTGGACCCTCGAGTCGCTCTCGGCGTCTGGCGTCGAGCAAGCTTTCCTGTTCGTGCATGACGGCGTAGAGGAGGTCAGGAAGTGGCTCGCGTGCGTTCCCTCTCCCTCGAGACAGCCTCTCGCCGGAGCTCACCCGTTCGCGCTCCCCCCCACAGCTCGTCGACCTTTGGCCTCCCCGGTTCCGACATCTCGATCGTCGTCCGCCCGACCAAGGCACTCACGCCGGGTGACGTCCTCCGCGAGGTCGACGGCCTCCAGATCCTCGCCCCAGCAGACTACCTCGTCGTCCAGGCGGGCTTCCTCGGCAACGTCGACCTCAAGGACAAGGCGCACGAGTTTACCGAGCGCCGCAAGGCTGACCCGAGCCTGACGATGAGCTGCATCGTTCGCCCCATCGTCAACAAGTGCGTGTTTGTGCGCTTGTACTCGCTCGTCTGCACAGGTGTCTGACCTCACCGGCGGACGTGCAGGACGCACTCGACTTTCGCGGTCCACTCGCTCACGACGGACGCCCAGCTGCTGCACTACGAGCAATCGTCGCTGTTTCCTAAGATGAAGACGTTCACCGTGCCGCGCGAGGCGCTCGCCGGCGGCAAGGACGTCCACACCCGCTCCGACCTCGAGGCGGTCGGCGCCGTCATCTGCAGCCCCGAGGTGCGTGTTCTCGTCCTCCCGTCGCTGCCAGCAATGTCCTGACTGCCGCGTACACAGGTGGCGCCGCTCTTCACGGAGAATTTCGACTACCAGTTCTTCTACCCAGACTTCGTCAACGGCCTCCTGACGTCCGACCTCCTCGGCAAGACCATCTGCTGCACCCTCCTCGAGGCGTCTTCCTCGGACCCGGCGCGCACCCCTGCCTGGGCCGCATACGTCACCAACACCAAGTCGTACGACGCCGTGAGCCGCGCCGTCCTCGCGCGGAGGGCGTACCCGCTCGCGCCGGATGAGAACATGCCGGACCGCGCCGAGCGGTACGAGCAGAGGCGCGCGAGGGTCTACTACGGCAAGGACGTCGACCTATCCCGGTGCGTCTCCCCTCTCCTGCCTTTCTCCCCGGTCCCAACCCAGCCTGACCGCCCTCTCACGCCTCGCAGCACGTGCAAAATCTCGTCGACGTCGCTCATCGGCGCGTCGTGCGCCATAGGGCCCAACACGTTCATCACGCACTCTGTCCTCGGACCCAACGTCCGCACCGGCTCGAGCTGCCACGTCTCGGGCTCGTACGTCCTTGCGGGCGCCCAGCTCGGCGACGGCTGCGTCGTGAGGGACAGCGTCATCGGGGAGGGGGCCGTCATCGCGCCTGGGAGCGTCGTCGAGGGCGGAGCGATCATTGCGGCGGGGGTCAAGCTCGGGAAGGGCGCGAGGCTCGAGGGGAACAGGGTCTCGCTCGAGGAGTACGAGGGCGAGGTCCACGCAGGGCAGGCGACGCGTGCGTGTTCCCGCTCGCGCAGTCGACCGGTCCGGAGCCACTACTGACGACGTTTTGCTGCACCAGTCGGCGAGGGCGCGACGGGCTACCTGTGGCCAGCCGAGGAGCAGGTCGAGGACGAGGACGACAGCGACAATGAGGACGCCGTCGACCCGCGCAACCTCAGTGTTACCCGTCTCGGTGCGTTGCCGGAATCTTATTCCCCTCGCATCTTGCCGGAACGGCTCAGCTGACGCGCAAGCTGAACTTGGGCAGGCCACCACCTGAACAACCTCCGGCTCAACGGGTCGACGTCTTCGCTCTCGAGCTTGTCGCACAACGGTTCGACCGACTCTCTCGACACGAGTGGCTCGATGACGGACGACGGGGACCTGAGCGACTCGGAGGTGCCTCAGATCGCGGGTCTCGACGTCTTCCAGGCGACGTCGGCAGCCTCCAAGCAGAGCGAGTTCGTCACCGAGTGCCTGCACTCGCTCGACCGCTCGTTCGCCGAGAACCACACGGTCGACAACGCCGCGATCGAGCTCAAGACGCTGCGCATGGCGAGCAACGTCCCCCTCGGCGAGGTCCGCGCCGTCGTCATCCCGTACGTCCTGCGGCGGTGCAACGGCGCAGCGGGCGCATCGGACCTCCTCGCACGGTGGGGAGGGCTGGTCGCCAACCTGACGGGCGACCAAGAGGACGCCATGGTCGACTGCCTGTTGGTCGCGCAAGACTATGTCGCGACCGAGGCGGGCGGCGACGCGAGGCTGTGGCTCAGGGTGCTCAAGGGGTTCTACGAGACGGACGTCGTCAGCGACGAGGCCGTCTTTGCGTGGTACAAGGACCCGCGCGCGCGGAGCACGGCGGGCGACGAGGGCAAGAAGCTGTGGGGCGTGAGTCGGCCGTTCCTCGAGGCGATCCAGGAGGACGACGACAGCGACGAGGAGGAGGAGGAGGAGGGAGACGACGAGGACGACGAAGAGGATTAGGGTCCGTGCATCTAGAGAGCGCACTCTGGCATCGATTGCTGCATCGCACCCTGTCCGTGAGCGAGTCGGCCGGGAGAGGTCGATTTCCCCTCGTGTCCTGGGAGGTATGACCGGACTCGAGCGACTTTGTGATGCAGTAGCGAATGCCGAGAGCGCACTTCTGCTGGCCGTGCGCGGCTTGTCAAGGACGAGGTTGTGAGGGTGTCTCAGAAGGGCAACGCCCCCCTGTGTGGGCCCTCCTCCTCCTCCTTCCGCTTTCCTCACCTCCTGCTCGCACGAACCCGCTCTTCCTCCCCCCCACCCCGCACACACGCAATGTCTGCTCCTCTTCGCGGCTCTGGCCGCCCCCGACGCGGCCGCGGCGGCATCAGTGCCGTCGTGCCAGCTCCCTCTACGCGTGACCACGACCAGGGCACGTCTCGACCCTCCCTGCGCGCACGTGAGTAGCTCTCGGGATTGGGCTGACCCCATGTTGACCCTCACAGAAGAGACGGAGGAAGTGCGCGGCCTGCGTGCCAAGTTCGGGGCCAAGCTGGCGACGGCAAAGGAGCTCTTCCCCGACTGGACCGACGAGGACGTCCTGTACGCGCTCCAGGAGGCCAACGGTGACCTCGAGGTGTGCATTGTCAGGATGTCGGAGGGTATGCACCCTCCCCCCGCCCTCCTCGAGCCGCACGAGCACCGCTGACGGGGTCTCGCCTGCCTTTCTCCCCCTCCCTCTCCCTCTCCCTCACCCCCGCACCTTCACCTCTCATCATCTCCATGCCCGACGGTCAACTCGCTCGTATCATGCTGTGCTCGTGCACGCCTTTGTCGTTACGCAGGTCTCGCTCAGCAGTGGGGATCGGTCAAGACCAAGAAGGACAAGAAGGTCGAGAAGACCGTCGCTGCGCCCCCCGCCCCCGCCGTCGCTCCCGCCGCCCAGCGCGGTGGCTTCGCCGGTGCCGGCAGGGGTGGTCGCGGTGGATTCGGTGCGTCTCTGCCATGCTCCTTCACCTCATGTCGACGACGGGGCGATGCTCACGCTCGACCCTTGGCTTCCTCTCGCAGAGGGCGCCCGTGGTGGTCGCGGCGGAGCGAGGGGTGGCCGTGGCGGCCGTGGCGGTGCAGTCGGCGTCAACGGTGTCCCCCGTGCGTCCGCTGCTGCGCCCCAGGCCAACGGCACCTCGTCGACCGACGTCAACAGCGTGACGCCGGCAAGCTTCGTCCCGGCGCCGACCCCGACTGGCGTCTGGGGCAAGCCCGTCGCCGATGCCGGTTCGTCCGACCCGACCTCGTCGTCGACTCCGGCGTCGTGGGCGGATCAGACCGCAGCGGCCACCGAGTCGTCCGAGGCGCCCGCTGCCCCGGCGACCGAGGAGGCGCCCAAGCCCAAGGAGGCGGCCGCTGCTCCCGCTGCCTCTCAGGCAGAGGCGCAGAAGCCGGCGTCGCGCACCATCGCCCCGGGCTCGACTCGCTCGTGGGCGTCGATCGCGCGCCCGGTCTCGCCCCCCAAGCCTGCCCCCGCCCCTGTCCCTGCCCCTGCTCCTTCCGCCCCCGCCCCCGCCTCCGCCCCCATCACCTCCGCCCCTGCCCCTGCCCCCGTTGAGGCCGCGCCGGAGCCCGTCACCGCCCCCGAGGCTTCCGCCCCCGCTGCTGAGGAGACCGCGGCGCCGACCATCTCCCTCCCGAGCGCCGCCCCGACCGAGACTGCCGCGCCTGCCCAGCCGGCGTACGACCCGTGGGGCTCGACCCCGGCCGCTGCGGCGCCGTCGCCTGCGCCGCTTGCCGTCGGCGAGGGTTGGGCCGACTCGATCGTGGCCGCCAAGGCGCCGGCCGAGCACGACGCTGCCTTCAAGCGCGAGGTCGACGCGCACCTCCCGCCCAACGACATCGCCACCGCTGGCCCGATCGACTTGACTGGGTCGTCCGCCCCGGCCGCTCAGGCCCAGCCCCAGGCCGCCGCGCCCGCGCAGCAGCCCGCGCAGGACAAGTTCCTCGGTGCTGGCCCGCCGGGTCTGCCGCCCAAGCGCCTTCAGCAGGAGGCGGTCGTCCTCCCCGGTCAGGGCGCCCCGAACGCCGTCGACCGCGTCGGTCTCCAGTTCGGCTCGCTCGATCTCCTCGACGGCGGCGCCAAGCAGGAGTCGCAGCCCGAACAGGCCACTGCTCAGGCGACTGAGGCTCCCGCCGCGTACCAGCAGCAGGCCCCTCAGCCGCAGCAGCAGCAGCAGCAGCAGCAGCCTCAGCAGCAGGCCCAGGCGCCGCAGCAGGCTCAGCAGCAGGTCCAGCCTCAGCAGGCTCAGCCGCAGGCGCAGCAGTACCAGCAGCAGCAGTACCAGCAGCCGTTCCAGCAGGAGCAGGCTGTCCAGACGGCCTTCTCGCAGGCGCCCAACGCCCAGTCGAACCTCTTCCCGGGCCAGGCGTCGTCGGCCTTCTCGCAGCGCTACCCGACCATGCCGTCGCCGTACCAGCAGTTCCAGCAGCAGCAGCAGCAGCAGCAGCAGCAGCCGGCTTCGCTTGGAGACGACCAGTCTGCGTACGCTGCGTTCAAGCCCGCCGAGGCCGTGACGCCCGCGCAGCAGGCCGTCTCGAGCCCTTACTTCCAGCAGCCCGCGTCGCACTCGCCGGCACCGGCCGCCGCGCAGCAGCAGCAGATCCAGAGCCCGTACGCGGCGTTCAACTCGATCCCGCAGCAGCAGGCTCCGGGTCAGCCGTTTGGCTCGCAGCAGACCGACTACTCGTCGCTCTACGGCCAGGACAGCATGCGCTCGATGGTGCGCTCCTTCCTCCCTTCCTCTGTACCTCGAGGGCACGAGAACGAGATCGCTGACTCGACCTGCACTCGCGTGCCGGGACGCCCGTGCAGGGCTTCTACGATGCCTACGGCCAGTTTGCGAACCAGGCCCCATCGCCGCTCCCGACCCGCCCCGAGGACTCGACCCCGTCGGCGCAGGCGTCGCAGGCGTCAGCCGCGCCCGGCGGTGCCCAGGCTCAGCAGCAGGCTCAGCAGCAGCAGCAGCTCCCGGCCCAGCACTCGTTCTACGGCGGCATGCCGTACTACAACCCGTACCAGGCCTACGGCGCGTACGGCTACCAGGTGCCGCCCAACTACGCCGCTCTGCAGTCGCAGTTCTACGGCAACTACCAGCCCCAGCAGCAGCAGCAGCAGCAGCCTCAGCAGCAGCAGCAGCGCTATCCGGGTGCGCCGCAGCAGCAGCAGCCCGGCCAGCCGCAGCAGGGCCAGCCCGGTGCCGGTGCGTCGCCGGCCATCCAGGCGCAGCAGCAGCCTGGTCAGCAGCAGGGCCAGGGCCAGCAGGCGTTTGGCGGCGCGGCGCGCTACGGCGCCCAGGCGTACGGCGCGCCCGGCGCGGGCGTCGCGCCCCAGCAGCAGCAGCTGTACGGCTCGTCGTACGGCAAGGACGTGACGCAGGACTCGTCGAGGTTCTTCGGCGGCCACTGAGCGGGCCTCGTCTCTCGTCTTCGTCCTCCTCCTCCTCCTCCTCCTTTCTCTCTCGACTTTTTGCATCGCCCCGCCCGTCGCCTCCACCCGCAAAGTCTGCTCGTCCTGCCCCAAAAGCACTCCCTCGTCGTCGTCTCACGGGAGGATTCCGTTGTCCGCGCGCGTCGCTTTGTCCTTCCCCACCTCCGCTCTCCTCTCCTCTCCTTCTCTTCCCTCCCGCTATCGTCAAACTGCCCTCGTCGCTGTAACCTCCTCCCCTTTTGAAGCACCACCTTGGGAGCGATGCTCGCGCTCAGAGAGGCATGCGAGCGCGCACGGGAGAATGAGAGAGAGAGAGGCGCGTGACGATTCGCCAGAGAGGCGAGGCGAGGGCGCTCGCGACTTGGGCGCGACGAGAGGCTCGACACGGACTTGACCTCTCTGGACTCTCCGCGTCCCCCCCACCCCGCTCGCCATGTCGCACGACGACCCCGAGTCGCATGACAGCAGTGCGCTGGCGTTCCCTGCTCTGGCCTCCCTCGCCGCTGCGTCGTCGTCTGCCGCCGAAGGGAACACCAACACCTCGTCGGCGTCTCCGTCGTCTGCTTCTGGAGGTGTCCCCGCACCGCTTCCCTCACTGCGGTACCGCATGTTGGGGCAGCTCGGAGGTCAGAACCAGCAGGCGTTTGCGTCAATGAACGCCATCGCAGCAGCCGCAGCCGCCTCGTCCGACCCGGGCACCACGCCGTCTCCCCACCAGCACCAACTGCCACTCCAGTCTCCCTCGTACTACCCGCCACAGGCACAACAGGGCTACTCGGCTGCGAGCACGAGCCTGCCCGTACTCGCTCCCAGAGACAGCTCGGAGGAGGCGGCGGGCGGCTCGGGAGGCGCGGCGAAGAAGAGGAAGAACTCGGGCCTCGTGCCTACGGCAGCAGACGATGCAGCCGAGTCGCAAAAGGCCAAGAAGGTCCGCACAGCGCTCTCGACTCTCCACCGTGTGCTCGTCGTCACAGCTGACCTCGAGCGTCGGGGAGATCACGCAGCCCAAGATTCCGCGCGCGTGCGACGTCTGCCGCCGCAAGAAGATCCGGTGCGTTCCGCTGTTGTTTCCGAGAGCGTGATCAGGTCAGTCTCGCTGATGCTTCACGCGGTGCTGCAGGTGCAACCCACTGCCGGACCAGGAGGAGAAGCTGTGCACGTACTGCCAGAAGCACCGCCTCGACTGCACCTGGGTACGCTCCCTTTTTCCCCCGCGCTCCGCTTCGCTCACTGTTTCGCTTACCAACACCTCGACGTCGACAGTTCCTGCCCATATCCGAGACGCGGTTCAAGAAGCAACGGGAGAAGGAAGAGGCGGTCAAGGCGAGCGCATCTGCTGCCGCCGCGGCTGTCGCGCTCCCTACGGCTGCGACGTCGGCGACACTCGCGCGACAGGCTCGTGCGGACGGTTCGCCGCCGTTCGCATCGCCGACGCTCGGTGCGAGTGGCAATGCGCTGGCAGGGCCGAGCGGGACCAGCGGTGGCGGTGGCGGGCACAACGTGCCCAAGCAGCAGATCTTCCCCATCGACGCCAACAACCGCTCGGCGTCGTCGCCCGACTCGCAGCAGCCGAGTGGGCCTCGCAAGGAGCCGCGAATTGTCGGCTACACGAGCATCTCGCACCTGATGCACTCGACGTCGACCTTTCCCACCGAGCGCATGATCCCCGTCGACTTCAAGTACTCGCAGAAGCTCAGCGTCAACGAGATTGGCGACGGCTTCATCCGCGTCATCTCGGCGGGAGATGGCGATCCGACACAGGGCGGGGAGCCGGTCGCGATCCAGGGCATCGAGCACTCGGACGCAGAGAAGCTCATCAAGTGCGTCTTCCTTGTCGTGTGGTGCTTGCTCACCTTTGCCCGCTCGCCAACTCACGACTCGCGCGACTCGCAGCTACTTTTTCACAACGCACTCGAACCACTTCCCGATCCTCGCCAAGGCCGACTTCCTCGGCTCCGAGCGCCCCATCCCACTCCTCTTCAACGCCATCTGCGCCGTCTCTGCCCTGTCACACCACGTCGCGCCGTCGATCCTGCGCACCATCAAGGCGACGATCCGCTCTCACCTGCGCGACGAAGACATGCTCGACAACTCGACCATCCCGAACATCCAGGCCCTCCTCATCTACGCTTTCTCGATGGAGCTCGAGAAGGGCACGGCCGCGAGCAAGACGTGGAACGTGCTCGGGCTCGCGATCCGCATGGCGCAGGACTTGGGCCTGCACCGCAAGCTCGGCAGCGAGCGCAAGGAACAGAGCGAGGCGGACCACACCGAGTTGAGGCGCAGGGTGTGGGGCGGGTGCTTGATCGCCGACCGGTGGATATCTGCCATCGTCCGTCGCTCTCCCTCCTCCTGTTCGCGCGCGACGAGTCCACGTTCACTGACGACCTTCTCGCGCGACGGCAGTACGGCCAGCCGATGATGATCGACCTCGCCGACTGCGACACGATGTTGCCCTCGGTCTTTGACATCCGGCCCAACCTCGAGTTTGACTCGGAGCGGCGCCCGTACCTGTTCAACAGCGCGCTCATCTCGCTGTCGATCCTCCTTGGAAGGATCCTCAAGGCCGTCTACTCGCCGAGTGCGTCTTCTGTGTTCCGCGAGCGATTCGAAGCACGCAATCTGACTGTTCATAACATATCCAGCGGGCATCATGCTCTTGACGGAGAAGGACGCCAAAGCGCTCGTCGACGACCTCGCAGCGTGCGTGCCTCCCACTCGCCTCCAGCTCGTAGCGCCGATACTGACCTTCCTCGCGTGCTGCAGCTGGGTCCGCGGTTTGCCCGAAGAGCTGCGCTTCCAAGGCCCGGACAAATCGACACCCGAGCAAGGTGAGCGAGCCTCTAGTTTCCTTAGGAGGACCCGGCTCACCAAGCCGGTCTCTCGCTCGCTTGCACAGGCTTCCTCCACCTCCTCTACGTCCCCGTCCGCTTCCTCGTCACGCGCCCCTTCATGCGCATCTCGTTCCAGCTCCCCGAGCGCTTTGCGTCGCTCTCGGTCGGGACGCAGCAATGGTCCGTCGTCGAGGCGGAGGCGCGCCTCGCCATCGAGTGGGTCGACAAGAACGAGTCGTGCCTCGAGGGGTGGTTCGTCGGGTCGTATGCCTTCTTCATCTGCTCGCTCATCCAGTGCGTCGCGCTTCTCCGTCCCTGCGCACGTCTTACTCGGCTGACAGCGAACAAGCGCAGGTACCACTCTCACATTCGCCGCCGCGACTCGGTCTCGCTCGGGACGCTGCGGCTCGCACGCGACTGCCTCAAGGTGCGTCATCTGTCTTGCTCCCACAGGCTCGTGACTCACACAGTCTCCTCCTGCAGCGCCTGGTCGTCCCCGACGGCGAGTGCTACCTCCGCGCCAAGCTCGCCGAGATCATCCACCTCCTGTACCACACGGCGTGCTCCGTCGCGCGCTGGGCGCCCGAGGCGGCCGAGGGCATGTCGCCCGCTTCGAGCGGGACGACGGCCGTGACGACGCTCAACCCGACCGTCGGCGTGCGGCAAAGGTACGACTCTTGTCTCTGGCCTCTCGCTCCTTGTGTGACTGGTCGCTGACGTGACGTGACGTGCCACACCCGTAGGGAGCAAGACTGGCACCTGCGGTACAAGAAGGACGGCGGCTTCTTCGTGACGGACCGTCGCGTCAACGATCCCTCGGGCCTCATCCGCACGTCCAACTCGCCCGGCTCGCCCAGCGGGCCCAGCCCGCGCACCGCCGGCTCGCCATACGCTTCGAGCCTGCGCTCGACGCACGTCGCGGGCGAGGGCGACAAGGCCGCTGCCGAGGGAACGACGGCGGACCCTGCGTCGTCGACCGGTGCTGCTGGCGAGGCTGTGAGTACGCCCATCACCATAGGAGCATCGAGCCTGCCACCAGCCTTCGGCGGCATCGACACCCACGCCGCGGCCGGTCCGTCCTCGGCAACCCCCAAGACGTCCGCGCCTGCGCCCAACCCGCCGCCCGACCTCTCGTTCGCGTTTCCGGACTCGAGTTTCGACAACTTGTCGTTCAACCCGACGCTCAACTTTGGCATCGGGCTCGACGGCTCGTCGACGCCCGCCTCAGGGGCGAGCTCGACGCTCGGGTTCGGTGCGGGTGCGGGCGCGGGGCCTGGAGGCGCGGGAGTGGGAGTAGGAGGCGTAGGAGGATCAGGCGGCGACGGGTTTGGCGGCATGGGCGGCCCGTCGTTCCTCGGCGGGACGGGCGACGCGGCCGCGTTCGACCCGTTCGGGTTCGCGACCGACGGCACGCCGGCCATGTTGCCCGACTCGCTGTTCGACTGGGCCCAGTGGCAGAACTTTGCCGACTCGCTCGGCCTGCCGCAGGACGGCAAGACGCCGAGCGCGGGCGCAGAGTCGGCGTCGCGCGTTTGAGCCTTGCGGGAAGGCGCCGCTTGGTTGAGCTTAACAGTCCGATCCTCCTAATCCTTCGTCGTTCCTCTTGCAGTTGTGCAACCCCCTTGTTGTTCCGTCACTCTCTCACGCGTAAAGCAGATCAGGAGGCTCGCAAGGATAGGCATCAATGCACGCTCTGCTTCTAAAGAGCGCCCGCCGCCTCGATCCCATTCTGACCCTGAGCGCCTGCCGCCGGCAGCGCTTTCTCGTCCCGCTCGTCCGCCGTGTCCGCGTGCGCCGGCGGAAGTGGCGCCGTCCCGTCGACCATGTACGGCGCGTCGGGGTCCTGCACCTCCTCGTTCGCGGCCGCGCCCTTGCCGTTCATGGTCGGCACGGGCGCCTCAACGGGGTCGGGCACGGAGAAGTCGACAGGCTTGGCCGACCCGTTGAGCAGCGCCGTAGGCTCGATCGCCGGCGGTTCGTGCGAGTCGTCGACGGCAGTGGGCGACGATGCCGTTGGGGACGGCGCGCGCGGCACCGCTGGCGCGTCGAGGACGGGGAGCTCAGCCCGCTCGTCGCCCTTGCCGTTGACGGCCGGCTTCGCCCCACCCTCATCCTCCTCCTCTTCAAGCTCCCTCCCCTCGATCCTCGCCACGAGCGCCTCGCACCGCTTGACAGCGTTCTTGACGCCCGCCTCGCGCGCGGTCGCCTCAGCAGGCCTGCGTCCGCTCGTCCCCAGCTCGGCGTAGACGCCCTGGTCGAGCGCGCCTTCGCACCATGGGACGACAGCGCGGCCGAACCACGCAATGGCGCGAGCGACGACGCGGCGCTCCGAGTCGCGCTCGGCGACGAGCGTCTGCTCCTCGTTGCTGAGGTCGTTGGGCCCGCCTGTCGGGAAGCCGCTCTGCGGGGGGAGAGGCGACGCGTTGAGCGAGGCGAGCCACGCGTCGATGAAGGCTGCGAGGACCTGGGTCGCGCGGTCGAGCTCGACGGCTTGGGCGCGTCGCAGAGGGAGGTAGAGCGAGACCGGGGGAATGAGCCGCAGGGCGTTGAGCGCTGTGGCGTGCGCGTTGAGGAAGCGGGCGATGGGAGGGAGGAGGGCAAGGGACGGAGACGGCTGGTGGTGCCAGTCGGCAGGGACGGTCGCGGAAGGTGCAGCGTCGGGTGTCGGGGTCGAGAGGAGCGAGGCGACGCCTTCGGGCGCGACAAGCCAGTCCGACAGCGGGACGCGGCCGGCTCTCCGCGCCTTCGCAGCCGTCGTCGCCGTCCCGCCCGAGTTCTCCCACCCGTCGCGCCACTCGCGCTCCCACTTGCGTCCTGCCGTTTCCCACTCGGCCGCGACGATCCGCCCGATGCGCAACTCGATGCGCTCGCGCAGCTGGATCCAGTCGCGGAAGTCGAGGCCGTACCGCGCAAACGAGTGCGAGCAGTAGGTCAACTGCGTGAGGAGCGACGACAACGAGGCGGTCGAGTTGAGACCGGCGATGGCGCGCGTGAGGACGCTGGCGAGCGAGTTGAGGGCGGTCGAGAGGAAGAGGTGGAGAGGTGCAGAAGGGGCGAGAGCGTGCGCGGGGATGGCGAGGTCGACCTCGGTTGGCGCGGATGTTGCGCCGCCGAGAGGGTGCAGCGACGACGACGCGAGGAAGACCTCGGCGAACATGCTAACCGTGTCGCCGACAACCTCTCGCCACACCTCGATCCACCGCTTGGTCCACCGCATCCGCTCGTCGTTCTCCTCGACCGTCACGTTCGCGTCCTGCTGCGCGAGCGGCGGCTCGGCCCCCGCGAGCTGGATGCCGCTCGCCGCCATCTGCGCCTCGACACTCTCGAGCTCGGTGCGGAGGCATCGCCACCGAGCGACGAGGAAGACGACACGGAGTGCGTCCTCGTCGAGCTCCTTGCGCTTGCCAGTGGGCTTGGCCGCGGCGTCGCCCGCGTCGCCTGCGCCGACGCCTCGCTCGGCGATCCTTCGCAGGATGCCGATGCCACGGACTGCACCGGGGAGCTTGAGCGACCGGTGGAGAAGGCTCTCGAGGACGCGCGCCCGCAGGCTCAGCAGCGCGACGCCGACCTCTGTTCGGACGCGGTTGACGAGCCGCAGTGCGCCGGTGCCCTCGCCCTCCGGGTCAGACGAGACCGTCTTGGCGAGGCGCTTGTGCAAGTCCTCCAAGCGGACGGCCACGTCGATGGCTTCGCTCCAGTGGCCTGCGCGGACGCACGCGTCGACGACGCTCGGCGCCTCGAGGAGCTCCTCGACCTCCTCGACGCGTTCCCGCACGCGTGCCATGCGCTCGCGCTTCTCGCGCACCGTGTGCACGCGCGTCTCGAAGGACGAGGCGGCGGCCTCGAGGGCAGAGGTCGAGTCGAGGAGGGCCGAGAGCGAGTCGGAGAGGGTCGTGAACGAGGTCGAGATGGACTGGGCGGCCGTGTACGACAGGAGGAAGGACGAATACCGTGTGAAGGCGAGGGACGAGAGGTCATTGTCGAGCGAGGTGGACAAGGTTGCGAGCGAAGTGGGGAGGGACTGAAGCGCAGAGAGGGGTTGGGCGAGGAGAGACGAGAGGTAAGGCGGCGCGGCGGGGTGGTTGAGGAGCGCCTGTGGCGACGTCGATAGGGTGAAGGAGGGCTTGGCAGGTTGTTTGCCCGCTGCAGGGCGCACAGGTGCAGCAGGGTTGGCAGGGCTCGACGACGAGGTGGAGCGCGATGCGAGCGACTCTGCGGTCGACAAGAGGAGAGACGCGAGGGTCGGGATCGGTTCGACGTCCCCTGCGGCCTGTGCCTCGTCCTGGGCGTCTATGCGGCCAGCGCCCGACGGTCCCAGGGGTGCCGAGTCGGGCGAGAGCGCGTCGAGCGGGGAGAGCGAAGTCGACGCGACCGCATTGCCCGAGGTCGCCATGGTGCACGCTTGTCTGACAGGCAGTATGTCAGCGGTCACTGCCCTTCGCACACAGCGCTGCGAGGCAAGAGAAAGGAGAGCGCACCGGGGTGGAGCTGCGTGTCGACACTCTGTGCGAGGGCGCGACAATCCGCTTCGAGGCGAGGTCTGGCTACGTGCGTCGGGCACAGACAGGTGGCAGCGATGCCCTTGTGCAGCAAACGCTCTAGTCGGGCGAGGCGCCGGGTCGTGGTCAAGGCCAACTCTGGCCTCCGCCCTCGCTCTCTCCCCACTTCGCTGTTCTCGACCTCCTCTCGACTGCGCCAGAGCGAGCGGCCTGTGAGGCTCGAGACTCTGCTTCTTGCCTCTGTCGAGAGCGCCCCGCTTCCCCTGGTGCAAAGCCGCACTCTTCTCCTCCTTCCTCGATCCGAGTCTCGCCAGCGCCCTTTCCGCCCCTCGAACTGTCTCGTGTCCATCGCTGTTGCGCGCAGCCCGGTCCATCCGACTTGCTTGTCTCTAGCCCCGCAGCTCGAGCATGGCGCTCGCGTCGACATAGAGACCCGGCAAGCAAAGCGTTTCGCGCCTCGTGGCTACAAGCTGGCTAGCATCGCCCTTTGCTCCCTCGCACCGCCCAGGCAGGTACCCAGCACTCGACCCCTCACGCCGCAGCGCGCCCGCGGTTGCGGCGGCAGCGCACACAGAGGTTGGCGAAGCAGTCGTCGCACCGCTGCGGGCGCGGCGGGCCTGGTCAACACGCGACCCGTCGAGGCGAAGCACCTATCGAGGGAGACGCATCAGGAGGAACTGGCTGAGGTGGGCAGCGCACGCGTCGCACTGGGCCGCGCCCTCGATCTTGACGACGTGCCGGTGCTGACAGTTGATGGCGTGGAGCACCTCCTCGTCCGGGACGATGACGCGCGCGACCTCGTTGGCGGGTACAGGCGGCAGGCGCGGCGGAGGAGGCGCCGCAAGCGGGGCAACCACTGCCGGACCGAGCGCCTGCGCCGGCGCCGCGGGAGCCGGGGCGGGCGCAGGTCCCGCCGCGGCTGCCCTCACGCGCTGCTCGTTCTGTGCGTGCGCCTCGCGGTACAGGCGCCGCTCCTCCCACAGCGGGCACGCGCACGTCTTCCACCTCTGCGCACAGACGTGGCAGAACTCGTAGCCGCAGCGGCAGTAGCTGCGTGCGCATTCGCGACGATGCGGACGGGGTGCGATCGGGTCAAGGTTGGACGAGGGGCGGAATGCGAGTGAAGGTGGACAGACATGTGGTGACAGCCTGACTCGAGCTCGACGACGTGCTTGCAGCGCGGGCATTGCTTGTACTCGAAGTCGCGCTCGAGCGTCCTCGCCGCCTCGTCGTCATGGCTCGCGCCGCACAAGCCGAAGGGGCCATGCCACGGAGCCTTGCACGCTGCACATGTGGACGTACCGCATGCGCCGCATTGAGCGGCAACGGGCCCGTCGGATGCCGCGCCGAGGAAGGCGGAGCACGTCGACGTCGAGCAGTAGAGGCGACGGGGCGTGCCGAACTCGACGGCCTTGCGCTGGTAGGCGAGGAGCTCGTCGGCGCTGAGGAGGGGCTTGACGAGGTCGACAGCAATCTTGATGCCGTCGCAGCGAGGTGGGAAGAGCGACTCGTCCTTGGTCGCCGCGAGGAAGAGGGCGCGGAGGCAGTCGCCGCAGTAGAGGTGGCCCTCCTTGCAGGGCACCCGGATGAGCGAGCTGGCAGGCAAGGTCTCGGCGCAGATGATGCAGTCAAGCTGACGCGCGCGAGGAGGAGGGGTCGCGGCCGCCGAGGTCGAGGCGGCGGGCTGCAGCTGCTGCTGCTGCTGCTGTGCGATCCCTGGGGCGGGCGGGGCCCACCCGCCACCCTGGCAGGCTACCACGCAGTCATCGTAGTCGTTGTCGACCTCGGTCGACAACCTCAAGGCGAGCGCGTGATCCGCTCGCGCCGCCTCCTCCTCGCGTGCGAGCGCCTCGAGCACCGGGCGGTCGGTCTCGATTGCGGCAGCGAGGCTGCGGGCGAGCTTGGCGTCTTGCTCGGCCTGAACGAGGCTGGCGAGCTCCTGACTGAAGAGGGCGAAGGCGACGTCCTCGTCGGTTGGCACCGCCTTGCCCTTGCCTTTGTCCTGGGTGTCAAGCTGGCGGAGCTCGTTGACGTCGGCTTGAAGCAGACTAGAGACGAGGGCGAGGTTCTCCGGTGCGATAACGGCCATCAGTGCGAGGTGAGAAATCGAGGGAGGGGAAGGAAGCTGAGCCGAGTGGGCAGCCTGCGCAAGCAAGACGGCCGCGTCGCTTCCTTCCTGTACAATACGCATTTCCCCTCTCAAAGAGAGGCCCGCTCGGGACCGGCAAGGATTGGATCGCTCGTCCCCGTGAGTCTGAGCTCCGAGAACTGCCTTCCCGTCCCCTCTCCTCCCTCCCGAGGCCGCGCGCCTCCTACTTGCCGAACTTCCAGAGAGGTAAACACTGCCGTGGAGAGAAGCCACCAAGAAGTAGACGTAGGAAGCGCGACGAGTCTGCGAAGAACGCCTGCGGCCCCGAGCCTGGCACCGGGTTTCGGAGGAGCCTGAGAAGCAGGCCCCGCTGTGTCTTCAGCCTTGCGCAGGCCTGCTTTCGTCACAGGGGCCACCGGCTCGTTAGGACGTCCAGGAGGAGCGGCTTGAGCGGCGTCTGGCGCGTGCTGAGCCCGCCGCCCCTGCGCACCCGGAACCCCTCGTGCGCACTGGCCCTTCGTCACACGGTCGCGTCCAAGCACTGCATCTGCTTTCTCCTGTGGTCTCCGCCTCTTGGCGAGCAGTCTCAAGCCCGTCAAGCGTGCGTCTCTCCGCCTCGGGCCCGCAGCGCTGCGACCTTCGCAAATCGCTGCGCACGGGGAGGCCAAAGCGAGGAGGGGTCGGAAGGGGTCGAGGTCAGCTCGTGCTCGCCTGTCTTGCATGCACAGTCCATAGACTTGGCAAACTCCCCTCGACGAAGGGCAGAGGGGCAGAGAAGGTGTGAAGGCAAAGGGCAAGAAAAAGTGACGCTTTCAAGACTCGGGCAGACGTCTAAAAACCGTCCGAGCCTGGGGGCTTGACCCGAGGCGGTCCGGTGCAGACGGCATTCGTTCGAGGACGCAGTCAAGTGTGAATCAGGAGCTCGAGCGGCAAAATTGCCACAATTGAGACGGTGCGACGCCCAGAGCGGGCTTGAGACCGTGCGCGGTCTCGCCGGGGTCGCTGCAGGACTTGGGGCGCGCCCAGGGACCAGGGCGTAGTCTCGGCGCCATTCCCTTGCACCACACGCTCGAGCGGCGAGCACATAGACGAAGCAGGGAAAGCGAGGCGGGGCGCGGACGGCGTGGCCTTCGGACGCAGCATCTCGCTCTTTCCTCGCTTCCGTACCCTCTGCGAATCTTTGTCAAGCTTGACACGAACACACAGATACCGACGGTTGCGCCTCCTGCTCTCATCCCCTCTCCAGACGAGTGAGCGGAGACTGCACTCCCGATTGCGGCTCGTGCGAGCCCATCTCGCCCGTGCTAGACTGCGCAACTTGACGCTCGCGCTTTGTAACGCGGAGATCAAGACTGTACTAGAGGGGTAACGACGAGGCGAACGACTCTCGCCTACTGGCCGGTCCCGGGACACCATGGACTCGAGCGATGTCCGGGTCTCTCAGCGAAGCAGGGCAGCCTCGACGACAACGATGGGTGCGCACTCTATTAGTTACAGTCTTGCATGTTGTTGCTCGTCGTCCCTCTGCCTTCCACCTCACTGCCGCGGGAGGAGCGTGTCGCGGAGGGCGTCGACCTTGTCGGCGACGGGCTTGCCCTCGAACGCCAACTTGAGCACCTCGCCCACGTTCTCGACGTACAGGATCTCGAGCCCTTCCTTGATCGACTCCTGGACCTGTGAACGAGGCAAGTCCCGCTGTCAGCACGGCACTTTACGAGGGAAAAGGGGGGAGGGGACGCACGTTGTACTCGATGTCGGGCTTGCAGCCCATGGGGACAATGACGCGCTTCATGCCGGCACGGTGCGCGGCGAGGAGCTTCTCGCGCAGGCCACCGACGGGGAGGACCTGCCCGGCGAGCGTGATCTCGCCCGTCATCGCTGCAGACAGGAGGAGGGGTCGGAAGGGGTCGAGGTCAGCTCATGCTCGGCTGTCTTGCGTGCGCGAACCCAGAACCTGACAAGCTCCCCTCGACCTCGACGAAGGGTACAGGGGTAGAGAAGGTGTGAAGAGAAAGGAGAAGGGGAAGGGAAAGAGACGCACCCAGCTCGGACGAAACGCCCGTCTTTGAGAACAGGGACACAAAGGCCGTGAGGATGGCGGTTCCTGCGCTGGGGCCTTCCTTGCCGATGGCTCCCTCGGGCATGTGGAGGTGGATGGCCCTCTTGTCGAGCAAATCCGTGTCCGGACTCTGCGTGAGGCCCAGCTCGAACGCGTGGGCTCGAAGGAACGCCAGCGCGATCGTCGCCGACTCCTTGATCACGTCGCCGAGCTTGCCCGTGAGCGAGATGCCAGAGCCGGGCATCGACTGCGAGGAAAGCATCGCGGGGAAAGGAGAACGAGGTCAGCGGGCCCCAGTCGACATTTGAGAAGGCCCGGGACGCGCGCGCGCACGTACCGTCACCTCGATGGGCATGACCGCGCCAGAACCGTTGCCGAGGTACCCGAGGCCCGTGCTGACACCGACGGGGCTGACCTTGGTGTACAGCCGGTCCTTCTGGTACAGTGGCGGGCCGACGTAGTCGAGCAAGTTGTCGGCCGTGATGCGCACGTGCACGTCCGAGGGCACCTCGAGCGGCTTGCGCACACTCGTCGTCGTCGTCCGCTCCTCGGACGTCACGCTCGACTCGGGTGTCGAGGGCGACGCCGTCGACGCCGGGACCGACTCGCCGTCCTGCTTCTCGACGGCCTCCTCCGCTGCTGCGGCAGGCGCTGCCGCCTGCTCCTCACTCGCGGCTGCTGGCGGGGCCGTCTCCACCTTCGACTCGGCAACAGCCGCCTCGGGGAGGTGCTGCACGATCTTGAGCGCCGCCTTGCGGTACACCTGCGGGGACACCTCGAGGGTCAGCATCAACCACGCCAAAAGGAACCGAGTCGACGCACCTTCTCGATCTGCTGCTTGAGCCTGCGCACGCCCGACTCGCGACAGTAGTACCGGATGAGGGCCGCGACGGCATCCTCGCCGAGCTCGACGTCGGCGTTCTTGAGACCGGCGCCCTCCTTGGCCTGAGGCGCGAGGTACCGGCTCGCGATGGCCGCCTTCTCCTCGGTGATGTAGCCCGACACCTCGAGGACCTCCATGCGGTCGAGCAAGGGCGCCGGGATCGTGTCGAGCGAGTTGGCCGTGCAGACGAAGAGGACGCGCGAGAGGTCGACGGGGACGTCAAGCTGCAGAGAACGCGGGGGCACGGTCAGCAGGCGTGAAGCCAACACGCAATGCTGAGAAGCACGCACGTAGTGGTCGAGGAACTGGGCGTTCTGCTCCGGGTCGAGCATCTCGAGGAGCGCGCTCGACGGGTCGCCGTTGTGGCCGCGGCCGATCTTGTCGACCTCGTCGATGAGCACGAGCGGGTTCTCGGTCTGGACCTTCTTCATGGCCTGGATGATCTTGCCCGGCATGGCGCCGACGTACGTGCGGCGGTGACCCTTGATCTCGGCGACGTCCGACAGGCCGCCGACCGAGAAGCGGAAGAACTGGCGGTCGAGCGCGCGCGCGATCGACTTGCCGATGCTCGTCTTGCCGACACCGGGCGGGCCGACGAAGCACAGGATCTTGCCCTCGACGGTGCCGCGCAGCTTGCCGACGGCGAGGAACTCGAGGATGCGGTCCTTGACGTCCTTGAGGCCGTAGTGGTCCTCGTCGAGGACCTCGACGGCGTGCGTCAGGTCAAAGTTCTCCGGGGTGTGGCGACCCCACGGGATCGACGTGAGCCAGTCGAGGTAGTTGCGCGTCACGTTGAACTCGCTCGCGGCGGGCTCGAGTCCCTGGAGCTTGTTGAGCTCCTCGTCAAAGACCTTCTTGACCGCCTCTGGCATCAAGAGCCCCTTGGCCTTCTCGTTGAACTTGTCGACGAGCTTGTCCTTGCCGTCCGACTCGAGGCCTAGCTCCTTCTTGATGCCCTTGAGCTGCTCGTGGAGGTAGTACTCGCGCTGGCGCTTGGCGATCTTGGACTCGACATCTTTCGAGATCTTGTTCTGGAGCTGGGCGTTCATGAGCTCCTTCTTGAGGACAAGGAGCGCCTTCTGGAGGCGGTCCTCGAGCGACATCGACTCGAGCACCTCTTGCAGCTCGTTGACCTCGCCACTCGAGACGGCCGCCGCGAAATCGGCGAGCTTCTCGGGCTCCTCGAAGACGTTACCCGCCGACTGCGACATGCTGAAGTTGGCGATCTGGTCGCGGAAGAGCGGGTTGAGGTTGGCAATCTCCTTGAAGACGCTGATGATCTCGCCCGCAATCGCGCGCGCGATCTGCGACTTCTTGTCAAACTTTTCCATCTCGAGATTCGACACGTTGACGATCGAGACGGCGTAGTCGTGCAGGTACGCCGTCTGGAACGGCTGCGCGTCCGAGTCGGCCGCGCTCGGCTGCTGCTGCTGCTGCTGCTCGCCCTCGCGCTCGACGACCTGGCCGTCGCGGTCGACAAGGACGTCAGGGCGAGACTTGGACGGCTCCTCGGCGCCCTCCGCAGACGCGGGGACGGCGTCCTTCGCCTGCGTCGAGTCCTCCGCCGCCGCTTCAGGCGTCAACGGCGCGTCGCCGACAAAGGCCGGCTCCTCGGGCCTCTGCGCGCCATCGATGTGCGGGCGGTGCTCGTCGACGGCGCTGTGCGCCTCTGGGTGCGACACCTTGGCCTCGCTGCTGCCCTCTGCCGATTCGGGTGCGGGCGAAGACGACGACGATGGCACAGAGGCGACGTCCGGGATCAGGAGGAGCTCGTCGATGCGGATGCGGCGGTGCGGGTACAGGACGGCCGTGAGACCTGGCTCCTCGACTTTGGCGTTGGGGTCGTTGGGGTTGGGCGTGGGAGGGTTGGCGGGGAAGGTCGAGGTGATCTGGGCGAAGACGCCGACCGGGTGAACCGAGTTCAAATCGGTGATGCTGGCGCAGGAAGCAGGGTGAGTCAGTATCTAACTCTTTGTGCGTCGCAGCAGGAGAGAAAGCGGCAGACGCACACGTCGCGGTCGTCGTTCTCGTCTTTGAGGAGGAAGGCGCCGATGTAAGGCTGGCCGCGCTTGATCGACTCCTTGATGGCCTTGATCACGTTCGGGTCACGGATGACGACGGCCTTGTAGAAGCCAGGGAAGAGCGGGCGGCGCGTGATGGGGAGCGCCATGACCTGCGGGTAGACATCGGGGACGGACCGCTTGGCGAGCGACGAGCCCGACTCGCCGCCGTCTCCGCCGGACGATGCGCCCGACCCGCTCGACGCCTCGCCACCCTCTGCGCCGTTACCTAAGCCTGCCGAGGACGACTCGGCCGAGGAAGGCGAGCGCAGTCCGTTCCTGGGCTGGTCCGACTCGGGCACGCCCGGTCGCCGAATGGGGATCTTGCTCTCCTCGCCTTCTCCCTCACCCTCTGCGCCATCGTCGCCGCGGTCCTCCTCGCGCAAGAAGACGCGGCCGCGCCTGCCGAGCTGGAGGGGCGCCGAGGGGCGGAGGAAGCCGGCGTCGAGGCGGGACACCGACGTGGTCAGGGGGCGGTTGCCGGGGATCGGGGCATCGAGGGTGAACTTGGACGTCGAGGCGATGGGTGCGGCGGGGCGAGATGCGCGGAGGGCGGCGGTGTGAGTGCGAGAGAAGGGGCGGGAGGAGCGCGAGGCGGCGAGGCCTGCGCGCGCCCTGACTGAAGTTGGGAGCATGTGTAGGGGCTCTGCTGCGGTGAGAACTATCCCAGGGCAAGGTAAGCGAGAGGATGGGGAGTGGCGTGAAGCGGTTGTGTCAGCGCGTTCGGCGAGGACGAGGCGAGCGCGCGGCGGCCGCGGGTGTGGATCGGGGCGGGCGGGCGCACCTGTTGCGAGCTCGGGTGGCGGTGTGAGCTGGTGTGGGTGGATGTGGCGAGCTCTACAGTGAGCCTGGAGCTGAGCGAGAGGAGCGAAGTGCGCTGCTTGGTCGGAGGTCAACCTCGCACGGCCGGACGGCGAGACGACGACGACGACGACGACATCGCGGCCCCTCGCCTCCCCGGCTCTCTGTCGCCACTCGTCAACGGCTCACATCGCTGGCTGGTTGCCTGAGGGCGTGTAGGGTGCAGCTACGAGCTACGCTGTCCTGCTGGTGCTGGCTCCCTCTCCACGGCGGCTGCCTTGAGTCCCGACTTGCGCTTGCGCGGCCTTGGACTCGAGCGCCGCGGATGATGCCGGCTCGTGTAACGTGGTCTGCACTCTACTGTCGGCAGGTCTTCGAAGCTAACACTGCTCGCGCCGCCGTCCGGATCGCGCGCACGGCCGCGGCGGGGCGGACGCGTGCTGTCCAGTTGCCCCGTCCTGCCCTCTCCTCTCCGGTCGTCCGCGTCTCCTGTCACCGTCATTTGAGCTGCTGGTCCTCGGGCACACGTCTCCGGAGCCTCCTGACCCTGGGGCCGGGGAAAGTCGACGAACGTCCGCGCCTCCTTTTCTCTACTCCGCCTGAGGCTCGCTCCTTCGCGCCTCTGTTTCCTTCCATCAGCCACCCACCCATCCGCGACCCACCCGACTGCCACTCATCCGACTGCCACAAATGTCGCGGAGGCCGCTTCAGCGATACTTGCCCGGCTACGTCAATCCCGTCCACCTAACTCTCCATCCCCCCGCCCTTGTGCGTCCTCACCAGCTTTTGCCCCGATGCATGCTGACCCTCTGAATCGGCGACGATGGCCGCGAGACGCCTTCCTTCCACGGGCTTCTGCTTGAGCCGTACGACTATGCCGCGACGGGCCAGCAGCACCGGCTGCAGTCAGGCCGGCGGGCGCAATGCTGCCGCCGCTTGTCCCCTCTGACTCGACCCTGCCTCGTCTCCTCCCTCGTCCGCCTCGCCATGGGACGAGCATCGTCCCCTCACAGTACCACCCCGAACCGCGGCAGGAGTGGCTGTCGCGCAATCAGCACGGCGGGCGGAGACAGCACGTGAGGAGGATCGGTCGGGCGAGGCAGGACGTGGCTCTGTTCTTCGTCGAGCGGCGCGCTCGTTTGGCAACGATGCATGCGGTGTTTCATACGTTGATTGAAGGCGTCAGCGACAATGAGGGGAGCGAGAGGGCGACAAGGCTGAGCGGAGGAGTCACGGCAGTAGTGCTCGAAGGAAGCCGGCCAGTCGGGAGAAGCGTGCCTCCCGGCTCTACTGCGGCAGCCGTTCCTCGAGGCGATGGGGCGAAACGTGCTGTCTTGGCCAGTGGATGAGGAGGAAAACGAGACGACTCCGAGTCGCAGGCGGCGTCCGGGCCCGACTTGAATTCCTTCCTCGCACTCCTTGCGCTCCGCTGTCGACCAGCTTGCACGCACTACAAGGACACAAAGGTGAGCCTGCACCTCGCACTCTGTGCCGTCCCGGCGAAGGGAGAGGGTGCGCTCGCCTCGACTCGCCGAAGCTCCACACCGAGCGCTTGCAGCTCGCAGCTCGACCCGACGCACATTGCCTGCCTGGGTGCGACGCTGCAGTCTAGAGATGTACCCTTCCGGGGCCGCTCACCTGCCCTCACGCGCCTCAGAGGCGCCCGCAGCGTAGTGCGACCGGGACTGACCTCATCTTGGTTCGTTCGACGTCGCAGAACTCGCCTCCCCTCGAACTCTTGCTATCGACACACAGCTCCCACCCGCAACGCCACTGTACCACTCACGCACGCGCAGCACCCCCCTTCAAACCCCGTCGACGCACCCGAGCCCCGCCGGCCAGCATGACCTCGCCCTTGTCGCCTCGCGCGCACGACTTCCACCCTATCCCAGTCCCCATCCCCGAAGGTCAGCGCACCCGCGCCAGCTTCGGCGAGACGGCCGCCATGCCCCAGGGTTCGGCCGTCCTCAGCCAGAGCGAGAGCGACGTCGACGAGCCCGACTGGCGCTACGGCTCGCAGCCCGACGCGAGCATCCTGTACGGCCAGCCTCAGCGCAGGCACAAGACGAGGACCATGAGTGCTGTGCGTCCGACCCCTCTCAACCCGATGCGAGTTTCGCGAGCTGACCCTGTGCCCGCGGTGTTGTCAGTCGGAGGGCCCGCAGACGATCATCCGCCAGCGCAACACGTACGGCCCGGAGCAGGCTGTGCAGACGAGGGCCAGGCGCATGTCACACGGTGAGTCTCTATCAGAGCGTAGGTCGTGCAGGAGGGCCGAGCTGACGCCCGCCCGCGAAACAGACGAGACGCACACCAAGTCGCGCAAGTTCCTCGTCGACGTCGAAGAGACGATGAAGCTCGTCCTCGAACAGGAGGACACGGACGCCAACTTCCAAATCCACGCTGCCGACAAGGGGCCCAAGGTCTTCTCGCTCGGCACGGCGAGCAGCAACGGCTACAACTCGTTTGACGTGCGTCTCCCTCTCGCTCTCTCTCTCTTCCCTCACGAGAAGGCCTGCTCACAACCACCGCTCTTGACGACGACAGATCCGCGGCACGTACATGCTCTCGAACCTGCTGCAGGAGCTCGCCCTCGCGCGCGACCACGGCCTCAAGCAGATCGTCCTCGACGAGGCGCGCCTCAACGAGAACCCCGTCTCGCGCCTGACGCGCATGATTCGCCACTCGTTCTGGAGCAACCTGACGCGCCGCATTGACGGAGACGGCCTCGAGCGCATCTGCGCCGACCCCAAGGTGCGTGTCGAGCCGTTACCAGCACCGGCCCTCGCCCCGTTCCGTCGAGCCTGGACTCTTTGCAGGACCTCGAATTGACTTGATCACGACGCACAGAACCGCGGCAAGAACCAGGCGCCGCGCATCTACGTGCCCGAAGCCGAGCCCCTGATGCGCAAGTACTACGAGCGCATCGCCGAGGCCAAGCCGCACCTGCGCCTCATCGTCGACACGGTCCCGACCAACTTTGACGCCCAGTGGGTCAAGGACCAGAACGACCGCCCGGGCATCCTCGCGCTCGCGATGAAGGAGATTTCGCGCGGCGAGGGCCAGGACCCGGATTTCCAGGGGATCCCGTTCGTCGTCCCGGGCGCGCGCTTCAACGAGGTGCGCACTGCCTCTATCTCGACTCGGTATGCGCGAGACTGACGGAGAGATGGTCCCCCTCCCCTCCACAGCTCTACAACGTGCGCCGACTCTGCCTCTCGTCCCTGACGTTTGCTCCTCCCCACTCACCTGTCCCTCCGTCGCCTGCAGTGGGACAGCTACTTTATCTCGCTCGGCCTGCTCGCCGATGGCCACGTTGAGCTCGCCAAGGGAATCGCCGACCACTTCCTGTTTGAGATCAAGCACTACAAGAAGATTCTCAACGGGAACCGCAGGTGCGACTCTCTCTCTTCGAGCCGAAGCTCGCATGACGAGCTACGAGAGCGAGGCTGACGAGACGTCTGCACGCCCGTAGCTATTACCTCATGCGCTCCCAGCCGCCTTTCCTGACCGACCTCGCGACCCAAGTCTTTGCGCAGCTCGACCCGGAAACGCCCGAGGAGAACAAGGCCTGGCTCAAGCGCGCGATTCAGGGCGCCATCCAGGAGTACCACATCGTGTGGCAAGAGGCGCGCCGCCTCGACCCCGTGACGGGCCTGTCGCGCTACCGCCCCGACGGCCTCGGCGTCCCGCCCGAAACCGAGGCGTCGCACTTCACGGCCGTGCTGCAGCCGTACGCCGACAAGGAAGGGATCAGCGTCAACGAGTTCATCGAGCTGTACAACGACGGCGAGATCGAGTCGCCGGAGCTCGACGCCTACTTCCTGCACGACCGCGGCGTGCGCGAGTCGGGCCACGACACGACGTACCGCTTCGAGAAGAAGTGCGCCGACCTCGGCACAATCGACCTGTGCTCGTTGCTGTACAAGTACGAGACGGACATTGCGACGGCCATCCGCGACCACTTTGACGACTCGCTCGAACTCGAGGCCGAGTTTGACCTGACGCCGTTCCCGTTCGGGACCGAGGTCCCCTACACGCCGACCGACTCTTCCCTTCCCGACCTGTCCGGCCCGCGCAAGTCGACCTCGGCGCCGCAGACGTCGGCAGAGTGGTTCGCGCGCGCGGCGCGCCGCAAGGAGCTCGCCGACTACTACCTGTGGCACGACGGGCGCGGCATCTACGTCGACTGGAACTGCGCAAAGGGCCGCCAGAGCCTGTACGACTCGGTGACGACGTTCTGGCCCATGTGGTGCGGCATGGCGAGCGAGGCCCAGGCCGAGAAGATCATGTGCGTCGGCAACGCCTACTCTCCCATCGTCGCTCCCTTTTGCCGGCGAGCCACGCCACTGCATCGACGACAAGAGCTCACGCACTCGCTGCGCATACAGGAAGTGCTCTCTGCACAAGTTCGAGGTCGCCGGCGGCCTTGTCTCGGGCACGGAGACGTCGCGCGGCCGCATCTCGCTGCAGCGCCCCAACCGTCAGTGGGAGTGCGTCGCTGTTGCCTTTCCTGCCCTCACCTGGCGTTCAAAGCTGACCTGTGCCCTTGTCACCGCAGCTACCCCGCCGCATGGCCTCCTCAGTGCGTCGACTCGTTGCCTTCCTGACCAACTCTGGCTGACCTGCTCCTCGCCCTCGCTCTACAGCCAGATCATGGCTTGTGAGCACCTCTGTCTACTCACCGCGTCCGAAGGCATTTGCTTACCCGTCGTCTCGCGCAGGGGTCGGCCTGCAAAAGTACGGCTACAACCACGAGGCGCAGCGCCTCGCGTACCGGTGGCTGCACATGTGCGCGCTGCTCCGTTTTCCACGGTCACGTCACGCCATACTGACTTGGCCGCTCGAACTCCCCGCAGGCTCACAACTGGCTTTGTCGAGGCGGGCGGCTGTGTGCCCGAGAAGTTTGACGCCGTTGAGGGCACGTCCAACATTGACGCCGAGTACGGCAACCAGGTCCGTGCTACGCCTACAGATGCTTGCCTGCTGAGCTCCATGCTGATGTGCATGGCCTCGTACAGGGCACCGACTTCCACCTCATCCCGCGCGAAGGCTTTGGCTGGTCCGTCCCTCTCTCCCTCGGCGTTCCTTTGCTCCTCCTCGCTCACGCTCGATGCTCGTCTGCAGGACCAACGCGTCGTACCAGGTCGGCTTGTCGATCATCACTCAGTTCCAGCGCCGCGCGCTCGGCGCCCTCACTCCGCCCGACTCGTTCTTCCGCCACGGCCGCGTCCTCACGTCGTGAGCGAGGGGCTCGCTCCAGTCTCTTCTGTACATACCTCGTCTTTGCATCATTCCCACACCGTCTTTGCCCTTCCCCCGTAGATGTCTCGAGCCCCGGAATGAACCCTCGTCCTCGTCAACGTCCGTCTCTCGGTACCTCCGGAGTTGGTCCGGAGCTTTCAAAAGTTGCTCGTGCAACGTTCGTGCAAAGCTCGCGGTCCGTGCGACGAGTTGCGTCTGAAGACATTTGCTGACTGAGCCGCCTCTCCTGAGCCAATCGCTGACGACGCACCCCCGGCCGCCTGTTTTGACAAACGAGAGGACCGAGGGCGGATTCCGGAAGCTGGACATCGCCGTCGCCGTCGCCGGACGGGGCACGGCCTCGAGGCCGAGTGAGACTCTGCGCCGCGCCATCTCCGACCTGTCGGGCTCGGGCATGTCGCTTCGCCTCCTCTCTTCCTCACCTGCTCGCCTGTTTGCGCTTGCACCCGCTTCCACACCCTCGAGGCTCTACGCTCCTACGCGCGTCAATCTCACCCGTGAGTGCTGCGTCGCCGTTGCCTCGTCCCGCCGGCGATTCAGGGGAGTTCGTGCGCGCGCACGCGCCTATCAAGGCCCTCACGCTGGCTTTCTAGGGCGCGGATGCGCTGCACAGGTGCTGATTCAAGCCACCGAAGGGCGCCAGAGCAAGCAGTCTCCCGTCGTCCTGCGCACCAGCTGACCTCCCCCTCTCGCCTCCTCCTCCCGCAGGCACCATGTCCGCCGCCGCTTCCTTCTACCAGCTCGAGGCTGAGAAGCCCAAGGGGGACAAGATCAAATTTGAGGTACGTTGACTATCGAGTGCTTTCCAAGCGGTCAAGGAAAGCTCAGGCGGACGGGCTCCCAAGGACTGAGGAGACGCCTGCGCCGCCCTCGGCTCCGCACCTTTTGCTGACGGCCTGGCACTATGTGTACGTGCAGGACTTCGCCGGCAAGGTTGTGCTCGTCGTCAACACCGCGACGCACTGCGGATTTTCTAGTCAGTGAGTCCACCCTCTCTCTCTCTCCATTGTCGCGGGCGAGCCGCGAGCGCAGGCCGACGAGACGCCGGCTTGCTGTTGCCGTCGGCCCGCTCGACCGACGAGCTGACTCGCTCCACCCCCCCGCGCAGGTTCACTGGCCTCGAGGAGCGTGAGCTGCTATTTCCACCGCTCACACGAGCGCACCGTCGTCGCTGCAGGCAGAGCTGACCTCGGCTCCCTCCTCCTCTTCCTCCTCCGCAGTCCACCAGAAGTTCAAGGACCAGGGCCTCGTCGTTCTCGGCTTCCCTTCTGACCAGTTTGGCCACCAGGTGCGTTCCTCTTGTCCACCTCCCTCTTCTCTCCGCCGTCGCTGACTCGCCCTCCGCCCACAGAACCCCGAGGACGACGAGGGCACCGAGAGCTTCTGCCAGCTCAACCACGGCGTCACCTTCCCGCTCCTCAAGAAGTCGGACGTGAACGGCGAGAACACCAACGAGGTCTTCAAATTCCTCAAGCCGCGCGCCAAAGGTCTGCTTGGCGAGCGGATCAACTGGAACTTCAGCAAGTTCCTCGTATCCAAGGCAAGCCGCGTTCCTCTCACCCGTCCAGACGCCTTCACGACTCTGCGGGCCATACTGACGAGCCCACACGTCTGCAGAAGGGCGAGGTGCTCCACCGCTACGCCCCGACGACCAAGCCCGATGCCCTCGCCAAGGACATCGAGAAGGCGCTCGCCGAGTCGGCTTGATCATGCCTCCTTTGTCTTTTGTAATACTATTTCAGTCTCTTCCTGCTCTCGCCGCCCGAGGCTACGCAGAGAAAGCAGCCTTGGGAGAGACAGCCGCGGGAGAAGCTCTTCGCTCGGCACTACCGCGCCCTTCCCGCTGGGCTGCGTTCAAGGTCCTCAGCCACTCAGGAGTCACTCGTCCAGCAGCGCGCGATCCGCAGGACTCGTCCAGACGGCGCCCTCGACCGTCTCGTCCTCATCAGGTCTTGGACCCACGCGGCATTTCCCCGCTTCCACCGCACGCCCAGAACCGCTACATGAGCCGCAAGAAGCGCACAGCAGCTGCAACCACCGCCCCGACCAACCTCACGGCGTTCCGCTGCGCCGAGCGGCTTTGGAAGGACCGCTCCTCCAACCCTGACCTCTCGCTCGCGTTCGACCCCAGGCGGATCTTGTGGGAGGACGAGACGTTTGAGGGTCGCACACGGGGAGTATGGCCCAGCGGCGATGGCGCGCAGGAGGAGGTGTGCTGGCGGGTCCCGATGGGAGACCTCGCCGAGGCGGGCATGGGGCAGACGAGGTGGTGGAAGGGCAAAGGGCGTGAGGGCGGAGGCGATGACTACGCCATCGTGATCCCTCGCATCCCAGGTGCGCTCGCCGCTCCCTCCGTGAGGCTCGGCGCTGACTCCTCGCCTCGCCGAGACACCGTGCAGGGCTCGTCTTCTTCCCTCGCATCCTCCCCGAAGCGCTGCAGCGCGCGCTCGTCGTCGAGACGCTGCAGCATGCGCGCCGACCAAACCTTACCCAGCTCGACAAGCTGTATGACCTGCCGAGCGAGGGGCTTTGGAATGCTTGGACGACGGGCAAAGGGGAGGAGGTCGTCGAGCGTACGGCAGACGCAGCAGCGGTAGGGCCAGGCGTCACGGCGGGGCCGTCCGCGGCAGCCAACGCACTCGGACTCGAAGGCGCGACGAAGACTGCGCCGAAGGGAGCCGAGCCGGCGCAAGGAGCAGTCACGGTCCGAGACCTCCTGCCAAAGCTGCGCTGGGCGAACGTGGGCTGGTTTTACGACGTGCGTGCCTCCTTTCTCCGCTACCTTCCCCGTGCTCACCTGACTCTCCCAATCCCAGTGGACGACCAAGCGGTACGAGTTCGACCGAGGCTTTGTCTCCCTTCCTCCTCTCGTCCACCTCTGCTGTCGTGCGCTCGCTCGGCAAACGCCGTGGCAGCACGTATTCAGTAACGACAAGCCGTCAAGCTTGAGCGGCAAGGCCTCGCCGGACTGGAGAAGGTGGAAGGACGTTTACGATCCGGACGCTGGCATCGTCAACTTTGTGCGCACCCTTCCTGCCTTGCCTGTCCCCTTCGCCTCATCATTGACCTCTATCCTGAACGCGCAGTACCAGCTCAAGGACAGCTTGACGTCGCATGTCGACCAGGCAGAGGTCGACGCGGTCAGCCCGCTTGTCTCACTCTCGTGCGTCCGTCTCAACCCGCTCGCGTGAGCAATCGCCACTCACGCTCTTCGATCCTCAGCCTCGGTCACTCTTCCGTCTTCTTGGTTGGCGGCACAGACCGCGACACTCCCCCTCTTGCCATCCTGCTGCGCTCGGGTGACGGGCTGTGCATGGCAGGCGCCGGCCGTCGAGTCTACCACGGTGCGGGACGGCGCTTCTCTCGCTCTCCCCACACGAGCTCACCAGACGATCCCTTCAGGCCTGCCACGCGTACTGGAGGGCTCGCTGCCGGTGTACCTGCGCGCTTCGCAGGACGAGGCGGTGCAAGGAGCAGACGACTGGCGGCTCTACGGCGAGTACCTTGAGCGGGGCGCGCGCATCAACGTCAACGTGCGGAGTGTGTTCTGAGATGGAGGCACGCCGTAGCGCGCCGAGGCCGGCTTTCACGATGGCCTTCGGCTCGGAAGGCTCTCGGCTGTCAGTGCGTTGCCCCTGCTCACGCGTGGCTCACTTCCATCTCACTGCTACTTTTCTCCAGTCTCTCTCGCAGTCATTACATAGGAGAATCCTCACCTGGTATCGTCTGCAGGAGATAGCGTGTCAAGCTCGCATGCAAAGCAGCCTCGCCACGCTCGAGCCGCTTTCACCTCGTCAGCCCCCTCTCAACTCTTCGCTCTGGGCCTTGATCGCTGTGGTCTTCGGCAAGGCGTCGCATGTTTCCTGCGCTTGTCCGTCTGTGCCGCCCGTCTGCGCTGCCGCGGACACCGGGAATCTCGGCGGAGCCTCGGGTGACTCGCAAAGTGGAGGCGTGCGGAGCCAAAAGAGGCCGCGAGCGTTCGCATCCTGTTCTCTTTCCGTTACTTCCTGCACCTTCACTCTCCCTACTAGCGACTCGATCCACAACATGCACGTCTTTGTCACCAGCGCTTCGGGCTTTGTCGGCTCGGCCGTCGTCCAGGAGCTCCTCTCGCACGGCCACACGGTGATCGGCCTCGCACGCAGTCAAGCGAGCGCCGACAAGCTGAAGCTGGCGGGCGCTGAGGTACTCCATGGCTCGGTCCGCGACCTCGAGGCGCTCAAGGCGGGAGCGACCCAGGCGGACGGTGTCATCCACCTCGCTTTCAACCACGACTTCAGCCGCTGGCTCGACTCGTGCCGGGAGGACGGTGAAGCCATTGACGCTCTCGGTAGCGCCCTCGTCGACACGGGCAAGCCCCTCGTCGTCACGTCAGGCGTCGGGGTGCTCTCCGTCTCGCGCGCTCCCGGTTCGACGACGCCCTGCGCCGAGGACGACCCCTCGCCGACCTCTGCGTCGCAAATGCCTCGCATCCAGAGCGAGCTCTCGGCGCTGCCGCTCGCGCAGCAGGGCGTGCGCGTCTCGGTCGTCCGCCTCACTCCGACGGTGCACGGCAAGGGCGACGTCGGCTTCATCCCCGCCATGATCCGCGCCGCGCGCGACAGGAGCGCCGCGGCGTACGTCGAGACGGGCGACAACGTGTGGCCGACGGTCCACCGCGACGACGCCGCAGTCCTGTACCGCCTCGCGCTCGAGAAGGCGTCGGCGGGGTCGATCCTCCATGCCGTGCACGAGACGGCGTCCCTCTCAGGGACATCGCGGCCGTCATCGGCAAGAGTCTCGACGTGTCGGTCAACAGCCTTAAGAAGGACGAGGCCGACGCACACTTTGGGCGGCTCGCTCACTTTGCCGAGATGGACTTGCCGGCGAGCAGCGACAAGACCAAGGCGACGCTCGGCTGGGAGCCCAGGCAGATCGGACTCCTCGAGGACCTCGAAACGGGCTCGTACTTCTAGGCCCGCCCCACACCCCGCGTTGTCCCCCTCCGCTGCGCCTCTCGCTTCCTCTCCTCCAGTAGTCGTCGCTCTTTCGTGCCCAATATCGCGCTCGTGATCGGTCATCGTCAGCGCCCTCATCGGTCTTTGAGAGCCTAAGACTTCTTGTTGCCCGTACCCGAGGCATTCCTCGCGGCGGCAGCGCCGGCTCGACGAGTTTGACGGCCTGGAAGCCTTGATCTCGAGACTTATCCGCGTGCGGCAGCTTTCCTTCGGAGTGGCTGAGGGCGCAGGGCAGAGCTCATGCCGCTATCCGACACACGGACAAGCAGCGTCCTGCCCGCCGGACTGCCAGGCGACCAGCAAAGGAGAACGAGACGACCTTCTCAAGTCTCCTGACAGCGAGTCGCCAGCTTCGAGGCTCGCTCAGCCCTCTGGCCGCGCTGAGTCATTGTCGATATCGCTCTGTCAGACGATGAGAGGGGCTGGAAGCAGGGCCGCCTACGGCACGAGAGCAGTCAGGCGGCATCCGTGCGGAGAGGGTGAACGAGGGTTGCGCGGTTAAAGCGCGACTCGTGTTCGGCGGCTCTCGTCTCTCAGATGACAGACCTGCGCCACTTCCGACAGGCGGGGGTCAAAGAAGAAGGCGCAGGGCAAGCCCCTGACGCCCTGACCGCTTTTCACGCCGAACTCGTCGGACAAGCGTCCAGCTGCCGTCTCGTCGTCGCCCGTGTCGCGCCCGCTGGTTCTCCCGGGGCGTCTCGCGGCCATTCGTCCTCAGGCGTAGGGCGACGAGGGGCGACTGTTACGTCGAGACAGGGAGACAAGGAAAGAGCGCACGACAGCTCCGAACCCCTGGTAGCCTCGTCTCCGCCGCAGCATGGTCGCCATCTGGCCCGCTTGCAGTGCAGCTTATACCGCTCGTCGAGACTACAAGCCTGCTCTGTGCTGTGTGCAACGCTCGAGCGAAACCTCTGGCCGCGGGCCCCCGTGGTTCGAGGGCCGAGGCCCTTGCCCCTCCAGGCTCATCTCGCTTCCCCTCTGTCCCCTCTCTTCAAAGCACGGGCTGCTCGCTCGGGAGGCTCCAGAGCAGACACTCGGCACCGACGGGTCCCCCTGCGTCCGTCGCCCTCGTCGCCGCTCAGATCGCCGCGTCCTCCCCGCCCAGGCTCCCCCTCCTCCCCCCCATCTCGGTCGACTCCTCATCAACCGACGCGGGCGGCCCCCTCCCACTCCTCGCCGCACACCGGGCTCAGAAAGGCGCGCACAGGCAATACCCACACTGCAGCGTAGCTCCCTCAGCAACAGCGCCCCGCCGCATAGCGCTGTGCCAAGCCCCACTTCGCTCGCTCCTCTCGTCCCGGCGCCATGGGCGCTCTCTGCTGCAAACCAGAGGTGCGTGCTCCCTAGTCGCCCGCCTCCAGCTCTCTACCCAGCGCGAACTGACCTTGGAATCGCAGGAAATCGACTTTGAAGGGCCGGTCGACCTGTGGCACTTCTACCTCTTGCGGTCGGTGGGCAAGGGAGCTTTCGGCAAGGTGCGCATCCCTGTTACCGAAGCCGTGCAGCCCTAGCGCAGACAGACTCGTGGCTGAGCACGTTCGGGAGGCCGTGCTCGCGGGCCATCCCGAGCACACAGCAAGGCTAATCCTCGCCTCGTGAACTCCCCCCGCAGGTCCGAGTCGTGCAGCACAAAAAGACCAAGGCGCTGTACGCGCTCAAGTACATCAACAAGGCGCGGATATCCAAGCAGCGAGCGGTCAACAACGTGCGTCGAGTCTCCAGCCTCCCAGCCGTTCCCGCTCGCGAGCTGACCCTCTCCCCGCTCGCCGCAAACAGATCATCCAGGAGCGACGACTCCTCGAAGAGATCGACTCGCCATTCGTCTGCAACCTGCGCTTTGCATTCCAGGACGATGAGAACCTGTTCATGGTGCTCGACCTCATGCTGGGCGGCGACCTGCGCTTCCACCTCGACCGCCTCGGCTGCATGAAGGAGGAGGTCGTGCGCTTCTACGTCGCCGAGATGGCACTTGCGCTGGGCGACCTGCACAAGCTTGGCATCGTGCACCGGTGAGTGCGACTGCCGAGGCCTTCGACTCATCGTGTCGTCGAGCGCGACGAGCTGATGCACCCGCAACGTTCGTTCCTACGCAGTGACATCAAGCCGGACAACATCCTGCTCGACGAAAAGGGTCACGCCCACTTGACCGACTTCAACATTGCCGTGCATTTCACGGACCGACGACCTCTAACGTCTGTGGCAGGCTCGATGGCCTACATGGGTGCGTCTCTCCCGCCCCGCTCCTCGCCCGCATCGTGTCCCTAACGGCGACTCCTTTCCGCGCAGCCCCCGAGGTCCTTGCCAAGCGAGGCTACTTTGCGACGGTCGACTGGTGGTCGCTCGGCGTCGTCGCGTACGAGCTCCTGTTCGGCAAGCGGCCGTACCGCGGCAAGACCAACTCGACCCTCACGCAAGCCATCCTCAAGGACCAAGTCCGCTTCCCGGAGAACGCAGAGGAGATTGTCAGCCCAGAGGGGCTCGACTGCCTGCGAGGGGTGCGTCGCTTTCCGCGTCTCCCGCTTGCTCCTGCGCGTCTTGGACGATGGACTGATGGTCCCGGTACTTGCGACACACAGTTCCTGCAGCGGGACCCGAAGAAACGGTTAGGCTGCCCTGGTACAGGCGGACTCGAGGCTCTCAAGCGCCACCCGTGGTTCCGCGAGTACGACTGGGACGTCCTCGAGCGAAAAGAGGCAACGCCGCCCTTCGAGCCGGACGTGCGTGCTCCTTTGCTTGCCCTCTACTCCTCCTCCTACGGCGACGCTGACCAGAGGGATGAGAAAATGCCCGCAGTCGAAAAAGGCCAACTTTGACGCGACGCACGAGCTTGAGGAGCTGCTGCTCGAGGACAACCCGCTCAAGGCGCGCAAGCGGAACCCCAACCTCGACCTGTCCGAGTTGTCGGCCGACTACCGCGTCATGGAGCAGCAGTGCGCCCGCCGTCTCGCGCTTATCTCTCTTCGCCAGTCTCTGCGAAGCGCTGACGATTCGTATCTTGATCTACCTCCGCACAGCTTCCTCCCCTATGACTACCTGCGCCAGCCGCGCAAGTCATGGTTCGTCCTCGACGAGTCCGGCACCGCAGCCTCGCATGGCGTCTCCGCCTCTGGCACGTCCGACCCGTCGACCTCGTCCTCCGGCCTGGGCAAAGTCCACGCCCAGGCCATCCGGATCGACGAGCAGCCGATGGCGGACCTCGGGATGGGGACCAACTCGGCTCTCAGCGCGAGTGTCGGTGCCGGAGGCGGGCGGGCCACGCCGAGCGCGAGGAGCGTACGCCTCGATGCGCCGGCGAGTCCGAACGGCGGCGCGGCGGACGGGCGGGCGTCGCCGCTGCGAAGGGGCACGCCGACGCCGTCGCCGCACCCTTCTCCGCAGCGAGAAGGGCAGGCGTTCGAGATGGGCGAGCGCGGCGGCGTGTCTCCGTCTGTCGCAGGCCTCGCGCAGTGACGACGCCGTCACTCTCCCTCACACGTCATCCCCTCCTGCTTTTCCAGTCTCTCTCTCGTTCCCTCCTGCAGCAGCATTCATTCCCCCCCTCTCGCCTCTCGCTCTAATCCTATCGCGTCCACCTCCGCCCGCTCGTCAGCCCCCTTTTACCCCTTGCCTCTCGGTGACTTCCATACCCCTCGAGCTCGTCGCTCATCGCTTTCTGCCCCCCCCCCCCCCTCTGCGTAGTTTCCGTGCCGGCTTCCGTCTCAGTTGCTCCCACTCAGCTCGTCATTGTAATACCCTCGTCGCTCGCCCGTGCCAGCAAGCGATCTCAGAGAGCACACCTGACTTCCACGGCACAGCCCGTCAAGACTGAACTACTCGTCGCCCTTATCCACTCGCCGTTTTGACTCCACTCACGCCGTCGTCGTCGTCGCCTGGCCGCCCTGCGCGGCACCGCCCCTCGCAGCACCGCCCCGTCCCCCCCTCGCCGCCGCTCCTCCGCCGCGCATGCCGCCGCGTCCACCGCGCGTCGCCGGGCCCTGGTTGAGCAGCGCCGGCGGCGGCGGGATCGCGACTCCTCCGCGCGCGAGCTGCACGGGCGCGTACGCCTGCTGATGGCCGTGGTGGCCAAACGCCGCCGCGCCCGGTCCGCCCGGCGCGAACGGCAGGTGCGCAAAGCCGCCTCTGCCGCGCGCGGCGGTGCCGCCACCGCGGATGCCGAGCGTCTGGCCCAGGCGCTGCTGCTGCGTCTGCTGCTGCTGCTGCTGGGCGGCAGAGAGCGGCTGCTGGACGGGACCCGCCGCGCCGGTCGCGACGGCGTGGAAGGACGTCGCGGGCGAGACGGCGCGCGGGTTGCGCATGATCTGCACGTTGCCGCCGTTGAGGCCTCCGCGGCCGCGACCGCGCCCAACCGCACCGTTGGCAGCAGATTGCGCCGGGTGGAAACCACCGGCGGGGAGTCCGTGCGCGGGCAGGATGTTGGGCCCGCCTGGGGTCGTGCCCTGGCGGAACTTGGCGTTCTTGTTGAACGGCGCGGGCGGAGCAGGGGCGGGCGCGCCTTGGCCGGTCGAGAACTGCGGGTTGGTGAGGTTGAGGACCGACGACAGTGTCACGGTCGCGCCGCGGTAAGTCGAGCAGCTGCGGCAAGGAGGGGGCGCTCGCAAAAGTCAGTCTCTGAGAAGCAGCAGGACGAGCAGAGGAGGCAAACGCACCGGCCGCCGAGCGTCGTGCCGCCCATGAACTGGACGTCGAAGACGACGTCGATGAAGCCAGACTGGATGCCGACGACGACGCCCTTGGCCGACAGCGGGACGCTGCCCGTCTCGGCCACGGTGACGACGCGGTCGCCGAGCGCGAAGGCCTGGTTGCGCAGGCGACCAGGGGCATGGGCGGGCTTGAGGATCGACTGACGCGGGATGCCGCGGATGCGGGCCTGCTTGATCTTGTCAAGCGTCTTGAGGTGCGTGAGCTGGTCCTCGAGCTTCTCGATGAGCTGGACCGCGTCCTGCGGGGGCGTCCGAGCAGAGTGAGCAATCAACGCGACGAGCCCGAGAGCGCACAGAGCAGGAGGGCGCACCTTGTCGAGCTGCTCGGCGTAGAGCGGGACCTTCTCGAGGTCGCGCACGCCCTTCTCCTTGATCCACGCCGTCAGCTCCTTCATGCGCTGGGCAACGGTTTCGGCGGGGAAGAAGTCGGTTGCGCGCATGAGGTCTGCGTGACGTCGTGAGTGAGCGCCAGCACTGCCAGAGCAAGGAAAGAGTGGAGACGCACCCCCTCGCCGGGTGTCGAGCGTGTGCGCAATCTCGGGGAACGCCGCCTTGTAATCGCGGATGAGCTCGACGGCCTTGCCGCTGAACTCCCACATCCCATTGTCGCCCTTGCGCGAGAAGCCGAGGACCTTCTGGCCCTTTGCCTCGAACTTGAGGTTGAGGCCGACGTTGACGCGCTGGTCGCCCGACGCACCGTACAGGAGCAGGCTCGACGTGATCTTGGACAGGGCGAGGCCCGACATGCCGACCATGCGGGCGACGGCGTGCGATGGGTAGTAAGCCGCGTCCTTGAGCGCCGCGAGGCGCTGCTTGAAGATGGCGTTCTCGGCCTTGTCGCCGGGGAAGAAGGCGACGCGGATCGCGAGGCTGTCCTCCTCGTGCTCCATGACCTGCGCGGGCGTACCGTACGCCGCGTGGCCGAGGAAGAAGACCTTGGACCCGGCCGGGTACTCGACGTCGAGCGCGACGGGCGGCTGCTCGATGAAGCGCTCGTCCTCGACCGCGACGGTCGACACGGTCGCCTGAAGCGCGTAGTCGCCCGCTTCGTCCTCCCACTCCTTGACGAGCGACCCGTCGTCCTGCAGCTCGAGGCCTGTGCGCGCAGAGGAAGAACAGTTTCTGGTCAGTCGACACGCTTTCAGAGTAGTCGCGCAGGAGAAGCGAAACGCACCCTTGAGAACCTTGGCGTGCACGACAACCTCGACGCGACCGATCATGCAGCCCTTGCTCTTCGAGTAGACGTGCTCGATGCGGTCCGCCGCACGCTTCCACTGGTAGATCTCGTTCTGCGTGTGCGGGATTGCCTTGACGAGGCCGTTCTGGTCGAGCTCGTACCGGAACAGCTCGTCCGAGACGGCCTCGACGAGCGCCTCGCGCAGGTACGGGTACCCGACGTGCGTCTTGCGGCCGACGAGCCGGCGCGCGACGTCCTCGACCTTGTGCCCGTCAAAGAGGTTGTCGATCGAGACGACCATGGTCTCGCGGCGAGAGTCGGTCTGGAACACGTTGACGCCGTGGAACCCGAGCGAGGCCGTGTGCGGGATCGTGTGCAACGAGGGGAAGCCCGAGACGGCCTCCTTGCCGAGCAGAGCGCCAGGGAGCAAGCCCTCGACGAGCGACAGGCCGCCGTCGAGCGTCGGAAGGTGGAACGTGTCGAGGCGCGTGTGGTTGTGCACAAGGTCGGGGAAGAAGCCGGGGAGCGACGACGGGTACGTGTCGTCGAGCGACTCGTCGTACACGAAGCGCGTGCTCTCACCCCACGTGTTGCGCGCACGCTCCTCCGGCGTCAGGCGGGGCTCGCGCGCCGCCATCGTCTTGAGGAGGCGGTCCTCGTCGATGAAGGGGATCTTGACGATCGCCTCCCACTCTTGCTTCTTGCCGTTCATGTCCTGCTCGAACTTGGCCGGGTAGAAGTCGATGATGGGCGACGCCGGGTCGCTCATCAGGTCACGGAAGGCGGCGGGGATGTGCTGCGACGACAGGTCGGGGAGGACGCCCATGAGCTGCTCAAAGGGCTTGAACGGCTTGCCCAGCTCGAACGAGAACTGCATCTTTTCGGCGCCCTTGAGGTCTGTGGGCGGGGGAGAGGCTGCGCGTCAGCGGATGTGCGGAGACAGGCTCGAGCATCCGAGAGAAGCGAGACGCACCCGACATCTTTGGCGCGTAGTGGTAGTTGTAAAACCAGCCCCACGACGCGACGCCGCGGTAGTAGTAATGCAAAACCCACTGCAGGCCCTCGATGTAGCGGTACGCGAGCGTGGGAATGGCCGTCGGGTCCTCGGGTGCAAACTCGAGCTTCTCCTGCAGAGTGCGTGGGCGCAAGCAGAGCGTGGTCAGCAACTCTCGCCCAGAGGACGGGAGAGAGCGCAGAGAGGAGGCGAGACGCACCTTGTAGTAGTCCTTCTTCCACTGGACAATCTTGTCCTGCACGAGCTTCTCCTGCTCCTGCTCGGCCTCCTCCTCGGTCCTCTCCTTGATGACCTCGGCCTTGGCGTACTTGGCGAGCACTCTCCGGATCGCCGTCATCCACTCCGGCTCGTCGACGTCCCCCGCGCTGTCCGTCGGCGAGGGCCCACGCCCGCCGTGCTTCTGCACCTTGCCATCGAGCGACAGGTGCACGATGCCGATCTCCTCTGCCTCGGAGCTCTCAGCCCCTTCGGTCTCCTCGTCGCTGACGCCCGCAAGCGGACTCTTCGCCTCGTCGCTGTCGTCCTCGTCCTCCTCGCGCGCGAGCGCCACGAGCGCCTCGTCGAACCGCACCGTGACGAGGCTCTCGCCCTCGGCCGAGTAGGCGTCGTACGACACCGAGAGCTTAAGCGCGTCGGCGAGGTCGGCGAGGAACCGCCTTTCGCGCGCCGTGACGAGCTCGTTGGGGAACTGGAGCTCGGCTTGCGCCGAGTCGGGCGACGTGAGGGTCGCGAGGTGCGACAGGACGAACGACGAGACCTCGTCGACGACCTTCTTCTGCGCCTCGGTCAGGACTGGTCGAAGACAGCGCCATCGGTCGTCAGCGTCGAGCACCCACGCGGGAGAGGAGGAACCGACGATCGACGCACCGAGCTTTCCCCTCGCCCTCGCCTTCTCCACCGCCTGCTCCTGGCCCCTCCTGCCCGATCGCGGACCCCCGCCACGCCCGAGCCCGACGTCGGCCGTCTCGTGCTCGAACTGCTCGCGCTCAAAGACGGTGAGCTCGTCGAGGACGAGCTGCAACCGCGGCGCGTTGAGCTTGCCGTGCTCGTTGAGGTACCCGCCTGCATAGCGCGACGTGCGAGAGGGGATGAGGATGAGCCACTGTGTGCGCATGAGGAAGGAGGAGGCCGAGGAAGGGTCAACGCACCAGCTTTGGGCAGGATGCGCTTGTAGATCTCAAACAGGCGGTTGAGCGCGCCCTCGTTGATGTGCAGTCCGGGCAAGTGGGGCAAAAAGTCGTTGCCGATGAAGATGTTGATGAGGATAAAGTCGTCGATGATGCGCTCGAGGTCATACTCGAACGGGAGCGTGCCCTTGAGCGCCTCGAACTCGTGGTCGAGGTATTCGCGGAACAGGCCCAGGTGCATGAGGAAAAAGTTCTGGTCGTGGAGGCTGCGCGTATCGGGCGACGCCTGGTCAGCGCGGAAGGGGAGGCGGCGAGTTGAGAGCGGAGGAGGCGGACGCACCTCTTGGCCTTGCCCTTTCCGCCGCGCGGTCCAAAGGTGACCTCCTCGCGCAAGAGGCAGAAGTGCGGGTCGTGGCTGAGGAGACCGAGCATGATGAGGTCGGCATCGAGGCCGTACATGCAGTGCCTCATGTTGGGGCTGTAGCCCGGTTGCGCCTTGTTGAGGCGGATGTACTCCATGATCTTGTGCTCTCCCTCGCCGGGGACCTGCGTGTACGGACAAAGGTTCGCATGAGCGCTGCGCTCGAGGGTGCGAACGGGTCGCGGTAATGGGAGGGCTCGAACAGCGACGCACCTCGTGTCCCGAGAGCACAATCTCGACGTTCCTCCAGTCGGCGTCTTCGGAAACCTTCTTTGCGATGAAGTACTTGAGTTGCTGCGACAGCCGGGCCATGAAAGGCGTACCTGCGCGTGAAAGGACGAGTCAGCGCCTGACGAGATCCGGCAGGTCCACGGGCAGCTCGATCGCTGTCCGGGCGCGGCACGCCCAAGAGGACAAGAGGTGCGACTGACCGGGCGTGATGCAGTTGCTGTCAAAGCCCGCCTCGTCGGGGATCTCCTCGCCCCTGCGCTTGGCCTTCTCGACCGTCTCCTTGTTCTCCTTTGCCGTCCTGAAGCGCCGACTGCGCTGCTGATTCATCTTGGCCCTCGGTGCAACGCCGTCGATGGCGAGGAAGAAGAGCTTCTGGGGCTTGATGACGCTGAAGAGGTGGGCGACGTAGCTAAAGACGGCGAGGAAGATGTCCTCCTCGCTGATGCGGAACGACGCGTCGTCGTCGTTGGGGTGCGAGCAGTTGTGGATGATGCCGTTCATGTCGAGGTCTGCGTGGGCGCTCACAGACATGGTCAGCGTCGTGGAGGAGGCGGAGGAGACGGCGGAGGGAGCAGCAGCTCACAGAGGGCGTCGAACTCGGGAATGCGGTTCTCCTGGATCAACTGCGAGATAAGCGGATACCGCTCCCTGTGTGCGATCGAGTGTGCGTGAGCCTGCTGCCGCTGCACCGCGTAGGGGCTGCCTGGCGCTGGCGCTGGCAGCGCAGGCGGGAGACGCACGACATGAAGCGGAAGAACTGGACGCAAGGGCGGGCGGATCAGCGTGTGCTCGCTCGGCAGAGCTAGGATGAAGGAATGCGCACCTTGGGAATGCCTGCATGGTAGGCACGGTGGCGGGTGACGGTGAGATGGGTCAGTGGCCGCGAGTCGTGGCGAGGCGGGGGAGTGAGAGAGTGAGAGAGCGCACCCATGGTAGGTGGTTGGGCCGAGTTGAGTAGTGAGAGACGGAAGAAGAGGACTTGTACACCGGGTGAACCAGGGGACTGCGAACTGCTCGAGAGAGTGGCGTGAAGAGAGGACGTCGCTCGCGAGAGGCGGGAGCTGCCGATCTCCAACGGCGCCCTCTCACTCGCTCGTGTCCCGGCTAGCTAGTGTGACCTGTGAAGCGATCGTAATATCGCTCAGAATCACCAGAGAAAATCCCCGTGCGATGTGAGCGAGTCGCCGTTGAGCCGGGTCTCAGTTGACTGGCCGGCTGCCCGTCGTCTGACGGCGTCGCGAGCTCTCCGCTCTCCTCTCCTCCTCTTCCCCACCGAGCGCCTCCTCCAGGGACCCAAGCGACCGAGAGCCGTGCCGAATGTCGGCCAGCGCACCGACTGCCTCGACCTCGAGCGTCCGCCTCGAAGACTCGGCCTCTCCCGCTCTCCGCCCCCCACCCTCCGACTCGTCGTCCGCCCAGCCGCAACACCCCCGCAAACGCAGGCGCACAGACAGAGACTCGCTCTCGTACGCTCTCAAGTCGGGCCTAGCAGGCGGCATCGCAGGTGCGCTCCCCCCGCTCGCCCGCCCACTCTCGAGTATGCCGGCGTACCCAAGTGATGCGGTCAAACCGCGGCAACCGCAACCGAACGACGCACTCACCGGGGCCTGCCCTTTCCTTCGCACAGGCTGCGTCGCAAAGACCTCTGTCGCACCCCTCGACCGCGTCAAGATCCTCTTTCAGACGCGCAGCCCCGACTACCACAAGTATGCCGGTCCGTCGTCCCGCCTCTCCTTCTCCCGCCCTCGACAGCACGCTGACAGAGACGCCCTGTACACAGGCACCTTCCTCGGCGTCTTCCGCGCAAGCAAAGACATCTATGCCGAGACGGGCATGCGAGGCCTGCTCCAAGGTCACTCGGCCACGTTGTTGCGCATCTTCCCCTATGCCGCCATCAAGTTTATGGCGTACGACAAGATCCACAACGTGCGCACCCGTCTCGTTCGTCTCCTCGAGTCACTGCTGACTCTTTCATCGCGCCCGCAGACCCTCATGCCGACACCCGCCGACGAGACCTCGGCGCGGCGGTTCCTCGCCGGCTCGACGGCGGGCATCATCACGACGGGCATCACCTACCCGCTCGAGCTCATCCGCGTGCGGCTAGCGTTCGAGTCGCACCACTCGGTCAAGGACCGCGCGTCCCTTTTGCGCACCATCCGCGCCATCTACCAGTCGCCGCCGCCTGTCGCTCCCTCTTCCTCCTCCGCCCCCGCTCAGCCACCACCCCCCGCCGTCAAGCCCTCGTTGACGCACTTCTACCGCGGCGTGTGGCCCACCCTCGTCGGCATCGTCCCCTACGCCGGCACGTCCTTCCTCATGTGGGGCTTCCTCAAGCAGGACCTCATGCCGCGGTACCTCTCGCCGTCGTTCCGGCACCGGCACCGCGCCGCGCTCGACCTCGTCGCCGGGGGCGTCGCGGGCGCCATCGGGCAGACGACGGCGTACCCGCTCGACATTGTCCGCCGGAGGATGCAGGTCGGGCCGGTCCTCCATGCCGACCCGCTGCGAGGCCGGGCAGGGTTCTGGGAGACGGCGAGGGCCGTGTATGCCCAGGGGGGCGTGAGGAACTTCTTTGTCGGCATGACGATCGGCTACATCAAGGTGGTGCCGATGAACGCAGTCTCGTTCGCCGTGTGGGTCGCGATGAAGAGGGGGCTCGGGTTGGACGAGGGGAGGCCTCAACGGGATGCGGAGGCGCTCAAGGACGAGCCGGAGGAGCGGGCATGAAGAGGAGGGTGGGAGACGAGGAGGAGGGGACGAGGGAGGAGGTCCGGGCGCGGCGCCGGGGTAGACTCACCCTCTGTCGACTAGACACCTGCTCTTGTCATACACCGTGTAGCACGTCACTACAATCCGAGCATCGAGAAGGGAACGGGAGAGCCGGGAGGGAAGATGCGAGACGGAGAACCCGCCACTCAACTCTGGGCGCTCCTCTGGCCAGCTGCCTGTGCATGCCATTGAGGAACTCTTTGTGCACATCCTGTCACACCTAGTCCACGTCCTCCTCAACCCTCAGCTCAACCCACAAACTCTCCATCCCGCACTCGACCTCCCCCAGCTCCCACCTCGCGCCCTCGTCGGCGCCGTCCTCCAGCCCGACGGCCCGCAGCGGGAGCCTCACCTCCGTCGGTTCGTGCGCGTGTGGTGCGACAGCGGGCGGGACGGATGGGTCGAGCGACGAGGGGGACGTGGGCGAGGGCGGGAGGGCGCCGTGCCCGAGTCGGCCGTGAGGGGTGTTGAGCCCCCAGGTGTAGAGCGCCGAGTCGGTGGCGTGGTCTGTAGGGAGTGTGTAAAACCACGCACGTCAGTCGACGCGCGCTGGTCCGCAGCGAGCCAGAATCGCGCAAGGAGGACGAGAGACGCACCCCTCACCGCCGCCGCGTGCCCCCACCCCGCCCTGATCCGACTCACCCCCGCGCCCTCGAGCCGCTCAACTCGCTGCGGCACCATGCTGTGCAGCGTCCCTGCGCCAAGCCCGAGCGCGCCGAAACCTGCCGAGTAAACCGAGCCGCGGTCTGCGTGTGTGGCGTCCCGAGCATTCCATTCCGAGAGTCAGCGGGCGTACCACTTCGAGGTGACATCGTGCAGTGAAGGCCAAATCAGCGATCAGGGGACGTCCGCGCCCCACCTGCCCGTCCTACCGCGCAAGCGCGAGAGAGACAGGGCGAGGCAGGGCAAGAGAAACATGATACGGTCTGACGGACGTCCCAGCCCTCCAGTGAGGGCGATCCGGTGTCTGTCTGTCGCGTCCGCTCCTACTCGCGCCTGTCTCTTCCCGGAGAGCTCGTGAACCCAATGGAGGGTTCACGCGCCCCGAGGAAGAGAGGCGCAGAGCCGAGCGGGTCTGATGGCCCCGGCGTGTCTCATCTCTTCGCTGCTTGGTACTCGAGAAAAGAAAAAGAGGGAGGCAGAGCGCACCGTCGAGGGCGAGGGCGAAGGAGCCACCGCAGCGGTAATCGACGAGGCGGCGGTTCGAGGGGAGGAAGGACGGCCTGACGGGCAGCGGGGAGGCGATCTGGTCGATCTTGTCGCCGTGCATGCCTTGTGCGTACTCCTGCGAGGGCAAGGGCATGAGCGCGAGTTCCAAAGGACGAGCAAACCAGCCGAGAGCGCACCGAGTTGCCCCAGACCCACAACGTCCCGCTCTTGGTCACCAGGGCGCTCGTGTCTGCTCCAGCGCTGATGCGCTCGACGCCGCCTTCCTTCGCGACCTCTCCTGGCAGCGGGAGCCGGGTGAGCTGATAGACGTCGGATGTCGCCGCGCCGAGCCCGAGTTGGCCGTCCGTGTTGCAGCCCGTGCCGTAGATCTCGCCGTCCTCTGCTCGGGGCGGGGCATCTCGTCAGTCGTACTGGTAGCGGTGAAGGAGCCGCACCAGGCAGCAGGGACGACGCACCGGTGAGGATGAGCAAGTGCTCGAACCCGGCCTCGATCTGCTTGATCCGCCCGAGCCCCTCCGGAAGCGGGACCGCCGCAGCGCGCGGCAGCGAGTACTGCCTCGGCTCTTCGTGCGCCTCGAGTGCGTGCGCGGGAGGGAAGAGGGCCGGGTGGCCTAGCCGTCCGCGGGCGAGGTTGCCGGTCGAGTAGAGCCGGGTGCTGTCTGCGGGTGGTCAGTCTGGGACGGACGTTGGGCGTGAAGCTCTCGCAAGGTTGGAGAAGAGGAGACGCACCTCCGTCTCGCACGAGGAGGTAGCTCGCCTGGACGCTCGCGCGGGCAGCGAGCACGCCGTCGCCCTCGAACCCCTCGACGAGTCCCCTCGTCCCCTCCTGACTCGCGAACCCGACCCCGAGCTGCCCGGCCTCGTTGCGGCCAAGGGCCAAGATGCGCTCGACGCCCTCGTAGTTGCGGTAGGCGACGAGCTGGTGCCCGGCGCCGGCTGCGAGGGCCGAGGGGACCAGTCGAATCGGGGCGGTGGTGTCGAGTTCACGGCCGACTGAGGCGAGCCAGCCTGTGAATGGGACGGGGGCGAGTGCGGGGTTGCTTGGGGACTGGCGGGCTGCGCCAGAGAGGGCGGATGAGGAGGAGGAGGAGGGTGGGGAGAGCGGGTTGAGGCCGGCGAGGAGGACGTGCGAGAGGGTGCGGGTCGATGCGCGCGCCGTAGAGACGGCCATGGCGAGTTTCAGGAGTGGTGCAGCTGCTTCGAGGGCTGCCCGGTGCTGAGAGGCGGGCGTGGACTGAGCGAGACTCGCGCGGGGTGTATCGGCCCTCTTTGGGTCTCTGCCTCGCTCGTCCTGCCCCGACTCGTCTCGCAGCCAGCATGAGCGAGCAGTTCTCGGCAGAGCAGTTCTTCGCTCAGCAGCCCCCGCCGCCTCGGCTGCAGGAGCACCTCGACGCCGTGCAGGTCTTTGTCGAGTCCAACCTCCGCCAAGGCCGCAGGGTCGTCCTCGTCACCGTGAGCCCCTTTGCTCCCTACACTCGACTCTAGCATCTATTTCAGTCGGCTGCACGAGCGGACAGGCTCGCGCGAGGCGTCGACGAGTGTCACGCCCACACTCGGCATCCATGTGGAGATGAGCCGAGCGGGGTGACATCCGAGCGCTTCTACGAGCCTGACGAGGCTCGCGATAACTCGCAAGAATGTCACATTGCGGCTGGACGCAGGCCTTGTCCGCCCCCCGACGCGGCTGACCTCTTGCTCCCCCCACTTTGCCTCGCGGCCTCGTCTCGCAGAGTGGAGGAACGACCGTCCCTCTCGAGCACAACGTGTGCGTTCCTTCCCGTCAGCCAGGGTGCCTTTGCTCAGCGCTTACCAACCGTCGTCGACCCCACAGCGTCCGCTTCCTCGACAACTTCTCGGCAGGGACCCGCGGCGCCTCGTCCGCCGAGCACTTCCTCCGCTCGGGCCGGTACGCCGTCATCTTCCTGCACCGACAGCACTCTCTGCAGCCCTTCTCGCGGCACTACTCGCACTCGACCAACCCGTTCCTCGACCTGTTGGACGTCGTCGAGGGCGACCACTCGGCGACGCCCGAGTGCGCCGGCGCCCAGACGGTCGGCAAGGGCAAGGCGCCCGAGATGCCCCCGCCGCAGGACGGTCACCTCTTCCCGCCCATCCCGGCCATGCACTCGCCTCCGACGTCGCCCCCGTCGCGCACCGTCCCGCTCGACGGCGTCCTCGGCGCCCCACCGCCGCCGCCACCGCCGCCGGCACGAGGCGAGGCCGACGACGTGTCGATCCAGATCCGGCCGCAGAACCTCGCGCCCATGCTGTCGCTCCTGCGGTCGTACAAACTCGTGCAGCACCTCGGCCTGCTCCAGTCGATCCCGTTCGTCACCGTCAGCGAGTACCTGTGGCTGTTGCGCGGCATCAGTCGCGTCATGGGGCAGACGAGGGACCAAGAGGGCAAGGCGCTCGGAAGGAGGGGCATGTACTACCTCGCGGCGGCAGTCAGCGACTTCTTCATCCCCTACACAAAGATGGTGCGTCCGCTTTCGCTCTGTCGGTTGCGCGTCGGGACTGACCGCACCTGCTGTCAGTCGGAGCACAAGATCCAGTCGGGCAAGGGCTCGCTCGTCATCGAGATGGACCAGGTGCCAAAGGTGCTCAAGACGATGGTCGACGAGTGGAGCAACGAGGGCTTCATCGTCTCGTTCAAGGTGCCTCGTCTCTCTCTCTCTCTTTCCTCCCTCGTGCCCCCGCCCGCCTCAGGCTCACCTGTTACGCACGCACCGCCCGCAGCTCGAGACCGACCCATCCATCCTCATCCCGAAAGCACGCGGCGCGCTCGAGCGGTACGGGCACCAGATTGTGGTCGGCAACCTGCTCGACACGCGCAAGCACGAGGTCGTCTTTGTCCGCCGCGAGGGCGAGGAGTGGCTCCGGATCCCGGCCGACGCGGCCGACAAGGGGAGCCGGGGCGAGGTCGTCAAGGAGATCGAGGAGGACATTATCGAGCACTTGGTGACGCTCCACGACCGGTATGTCGAGGGGGCGGGCGTGTAACTCTAGAGACTGCGACTCGGGCGCGCGCAGAAGACGCGGCAAACTCCCTCCCCGAGTCTGTTTCAGGCCGAGTGAGACTCGTGTCGAGGAAGATGACCGCGAGGTGTCGCTTGATGACGACAGGAGACACAGGCACCGCTCGCCGCTCGCCCGGAGTCGCTCCGAGGCGGACGCGCTCCAACGCGACCCCGGCCCCCCCCCCCCTCGCGCCTCCTCCTCTTCTCCATCCGCTCCCTTCCCTCTCCCACGTTAAGTCGACCAGAGACGCACATGACAACTCCACCCCGCGAAGGCACCTTCAAGCGCCTCGTGCGCTCCCTCTCGCGCTCTGGCAACGGGCCAAAGTCGCCCGGCAACGAGCGCCCGCCCGCGGCTCCCCGGCGGGCCTCGTCGCGCAGCAACAAGCGGCAGGACGACATTCGCCGGTTTGCGCCAAAGGGCGACGAGAACGTCCCGCCGCTGCCGAGCCCGCACAACGGCGTGTCGTACTCGACGAGCCCGCCGCCTGGTGAGTCCGGCATCTCCGATCGGGTGGGCGCGCGGTTGCTTGCGTGGGCGGAGGGGCGGGCGAACACGGGCGTGAGGGCTGCGCGCTCTACGAGGCGCAGCACACTGTGCCTACATGCCAGCTGCGTGCTGCGCCGCTGTCCTGGGCCCGCTGCACGCAACCCCCCCGTTCCTCCTCCGCACGGGGCTCCTCGCGCCCACTCCGCATGATCGCCCTCGAGCCTCCCATGGGCCATCACTGACTTGGTGGCTCTCCCACCCACTCGCGCTCGCGGCAACAGACAGCTACTTCCCCCCTCCTCCCCTCGAAGTCCTCGACGACACCGAGGCCTCCGGGCGAGGCCGTCACCCCGAGACGTACGGCGCCCGCGCCTTCGACATTGGCATCGCCGACGGGGGCCACTCGGCCCCGGGCGTCACGTTCGCGCCCTCGAGCGTCGGGTCCGAGAACAAGATCCGCCCCGACTCGGAGCTCGAGGGGTGGAGGCCCCCCGTGAGGCGCACGACGTCGCAGAGGGTCAAGCGCCAGCCTTCGAACGGCGCCGCCGCGGGCTTGTCGCGCCAGCGGTCGACGCGCGCGGCTGACAAGGACAAGGACAAGGACAAGGACAGGAGGGAGGACGACGCGGCGCAGCTCGCGCGTGGGGTCGAGACGGTGACGATTGGGGACCGGACGGTCGACGCGGGAGAGCGCCGTGGCGTCACCCTCGAGGACACGCCGCTCAGTCGCAACGCGTCGACGGGCGGCGCCAACGTCAAGCGCGCGGCGTCGGTCTTCACCAAGCGCGCGGGCAAGCCGTTCGAGCCGCCGACCAAGGGCCTCGACGACAAGGCGGTCCTCGTCCTGTGCGCCGACGGGACGGAAGAGATCGAGCTCGTGACCGTGTACGACGTGCTCGTGCGCGCGAGCCTCGCCCCGGTCCTCGTCAGCGTCTCGCCGCAGTTCTCGCCGAGCCACTCGCTGCCGCACATGACGCTCTCGCGCGGCGCGCGCATCCTCGCCGACACGACGTGGGAGCACCTCGAGGCCAAGCAGCCCGAGGTCCTCGCGACCTACTTTGACGCCGTGTGCGTCCCCGGCGGCGCCAAGGGCGCCGAGCGCCTCAGCGCCGACAAGGGCGTGCAGAGGCTCCTCCGCGACTACTACGACGAGGGCAAGCTCGTCGCGTGCATCTGCGCCGGGTCGCTCGCGGCGCAGAGTGCGGGGATTGGGCTCGGGGGCAGGATCACGAGTCACCCGAGCGTGAGGGCGCAGCTTGAGAGGGACTACGCGTACGTCGAGGAGAGGGTCGTCGTCGAGGGCAACTTGGTGACGAGTCGTGGGCCGGGGACGGCGCTCGAGTGGGCGCTGACGGTGGTCGAGCTTGTCGCGGGCAAGGAGAGGCGCGACGAGGTGGCGGGCCCGATGTGTCTCTGAGGGTCGGGCCCCCTGGTTGTCCTCTGTCCGCTGCTCCCCTCCTCTCCTCGTCTCGTCCCTTCCTGGTCCCTCGTTCACCTCATCACAGACACTCTTGGTCCGTCTCCTTAGTCCAGCTTAGCCTGAATCATACCATCCGTCGTCCTCTGTGCTTCCTCCGAGCAACACCGTCCGTCCAGCACCTCGACGAGCCCGCGCGCAAGCTTCGAAAGACGCGTCCCCTTGCTGTGAAGCGGTGCGATCAAAGAGCGCAAGCAAAGCGCGAGTGACAAAAGCTATGTACAAGACCCCAAATCGGGCCGCCCGCTCCCCCTCAAGTCCTCGCTCCCCTCAGCTCAAACAAACACGACCCTCAGGCCCAGCGAGAACGGCATGCTCGCGTCCGTGACCGTCACCTCCCCCCCTCCTCCTTCTCCTTCTCCCTCGGGGTCGAGCAGCTCGCCGAGCGTGCGCGCAAGGTTGGGGCGCGTCACCTCCTCGAGCTGTGGCGGCGCTTGGAGGTACAGCGACTTGGTCGCCGTGCGGAGCGAGGGACGGCGGATCTGCCTGCGTGGGGGTGTGGGTGCGGTGGGCGGTCCGTCGTGTCAGCGCAGAAGTCCCGTGCGCGCGCGCGAGAGAGAGAAAAGCGAGAGAGGCGCAGAGAAGGAGAAGAGCGAAAGAGAAGGGCGCGGCGCACATGTCCCCCCTCTCGAGCAGCAAGTCGATCAAGTCCTGCAAACTCGCGTCCCTCGCGAGCTCGACGACGACCTTCTCCCCCCCGCAGACGGGGCACTCGGGCTTCTTGTGGTGCTCGAACGTGTACGTGTAGATCGACTCGTTGCCCGTGTACATCCTGCGCGCGCGCGTGCGTGCGTGCGTGCGTGCGTGCGTGCGTGCGTGGCGAAGGGGGAGGCGCTCGGTCCGTCAGCGAGGGTTCTTTTCGACGACGACGACAACAGAGCCAGGCAGGCAGAGGAGAAGCGAGGGAAAGGGAAAAGGGAGAGGGGCGCGCACGCACATGTAGTTGTTGAGGTACGGGTTCGAGCTCGTCGCGATCTTGAACGCCTCGTTGCAGCACGCGGCGGCAATCACGGCGTTGGTGCTCGCGATGGCGGGGATGATGCGCTTGACGACCCCCTGCGTCAGGGCCCACGTGACGCCCGCGATCTCGTGCTCGGCGGCGCGCGCGCGCGCCGTGTCGTACAGCCACTGGATGTGCTCCGGGTCGTCGTTGTCGAGCTTCTTGTCTGCGTGAAGGAGGGTGGAGGAGTTGGGTGAGTTTGGAGCGAGTGAGCGAGGGAGGGACGAGGAGGGAGAGGAGGGAGAGGAGGGAGAGGAGGGAGAGGAGGGAGAGGAGGGAGAGGAGGGAGAGGAGGGAGAGGAGGGAGAGGAGGGAGAGGAGGGAGAGGAGGGAGAGGAGGGAGAGGAGAGAAGGAGGAGAGAAGGAGGAGAGACGGAGGAGAGACGCACCCTTGAACACCTTTGGCCACTCGAGGATGCTGGCCCACTCGATGCAGTGCTCGGGCAAGCGCGGCGTGTTGGCGATGGTGCAAATGGGGAACGCCGTCGGCGGCGTGAGCATGTCGAGGCTGCACTCGTAGCACGACGTGATCGTCGGCAAGATGACCCTCGCCTGTCCCTTGAAGCCCTCGGTCCCGCCGTCGATCAGGGGCTTGAGCGAGTCGGGGTTGTCCGCGTCGACGAGGTTGACGAGCGTTGCCGAGATCCAGCGCCGGGCGTCGACCGAGTCGAGGCCGCAGATGACGAGGTTGAACTGCATGTAGTAGTCGTCGTCCCTGTCTTGGATCTTGCCGTGGAAGCTGTGTGTGGGGGGGGAAGAGGCCTCGGTTGGTGCGGGCACTTCGAGAGGAGAAAGAGAGCGGGAGACGCACGGGGTCACCTTGCACCCGGGGACGCGCTTCATGACAAAGTCGGCTGCGCACAGTGCCTTGGACTTGCCGACGTGCTCGGGGCTGCGAGTGTGGACCGTGGGTGAGCATGAGGGCCACGGCAGGGGGAAAGAGGGAGAGGAGCGGACCGGAAGAGGAACTGGCGGTTGAGGTTGGAGATGTCGATCGTGTCCATGTCGATGACGTGAATGTCTGCGAAGCCCATGAGTGCGAGGTTTGCGAGGATTTCGCATCCGAGGCCGCCGGCGCCTGTGGAGAGAGTCGGGTGAGCGAGGGAGGGGGAGGGGGAGCGAGCGGGGTCACGTGAGGAGGGCAAGCTGACCGATGACGAGGATTTTGCACTGCTGGCGGAGGAAGTGCTTGGCTTGGTCGCCCCCAGGGAACGAGTCTGGTTCGACAAAGGGTCCAGGGGTGGAGAGGACGCGGTCGAGGTGGGCGTAGCGCGACACCATGAGAGCGAGTCGAAGCGAGTAAGGGCGGGGCGGGAGAGTCGGTGAGGAGGGAGCACGAGGCACTGGTGGGAGTTTAGCTTAGCTCGCGTAGCCCGGGACTGTGACAGCGTCGAGGCGAGGCGAGGTCGGGGCAAGAGGTGGAGCCGATGAGCAAGTCTCGCTCTCTCTCCTTTGCTCCAGGCCAGTTCCAGTTGCACCTGAGCAGAGCAGCATGGCTCGCACAAAGCCCACCCACCAGCCACTCGCGGCTCCCTCGACCACCACCCCGAAGCAACCCCCTCCCGCTCCTCCTCCTCCTCCTCGAGAGGTGCTCCCCGTCGCCCACTACCTGCCCCGAGTCCCCTTGCAGCTCTTTGCAGTCTGCTTCACCCTCATTGCAGCCTCGACCCCTCAGGGCAAACTCGTCCCCGCCCCGACCCGCGTCGTCCAGCAACTCGCCCTCCAGCCCCTCGCCACCCTCCCCCTCGTCTGCGCCGCACTCGCACTCGTCCAGACCTGGTTCGGCTACTGGGTCAGGTCATGCCGCCTCGACGCACTCGCACGCGCCAAAGCCACGCCAGAGCCGACCGGCACCGACGCTGCGCCTCCCCCGGCCAAGAGCGCCAGAAGCAGCGGGTTCAGGGGCAGCCTCGGCACCATGTGGGACGCCGCACTCAAGGGCCAAGCCCCGACCCAGGTCCTGTGGAACAAGCGCACCCACGCGAAGCGCACCTCGGCCGGCTTCGACACGAGCGTGCGCCGCCCTCTCCTCCGTTCCTCTCGGCAGCAGGACTGACCCCCCCTCCCCCGCGCGCAGTTCGTCCCCGAGGCAGTCGTCGTCACCCTCCTCGGTGCCTTTGCCCTCCACGCCTGTGCCGTCCTCCTCGGCGCGCCCCTCACCTCGTGCGTGTGCCCCCCCCTTCCCCCGCTCGCTTCCCCCTCCCGGCGGCTGACACCCCCCGCGGCGCGGCGCAGCAACACCCCCTCGACGTTCCTCCTCTCCCTCCTCGTCTCGATCCTCGCTTTCCTCCCCCTCGCGATCGCGCTCCCCCCCTCGGGCACCGCCGAGCGCTTCGCGTGGCTCCGCCTATGGTCGACCCTCTCGTGCGTCCCCCTCCCCCTCTCCTTGCCTTCACCCCCCAGGGACGCTGACACCGGACGCAACGCGCCCCGCTCCGCAGCCCCGCCGACGACCTCGAGCTCGCGCTCGTGCTCCCCGCGCTCGGGACCCTCCTCGGCGCGTGGCTCGGCGCCGTGCCCATCCCGCTCGACTGGGACCGCCCGTGGCAGGTGCGTCCCGTCCCTCCCCTCCCTCTCCCTCCCTTCCCAAAACGCTG